>RYZW01000256.1:27330-51841 GCA_004367215.1 Colletotrichum trifolii | reverse complement strand
CTAGTTAATCTATTATAAACTACGTACGCGGTAACCCTAACTACTTAAATATTTCAGGTAGTTGTAGTAATCGCAGTATAATTTAACCTCGAGGTCTACTAGTTCAATATTATTAACGCGTTTCTCAACGTAGTAAGGGATCCTAATAAACTTCTAATAACTATTAAGCTATTAGATAGGTTTAAAGTCGCGAGGTATTACGCTAAACTCAAGCATACCTTTTATAGACTTCGAGACGTACCTATTCTTTAATATAAGACTTTTTATACTACCCTTAAATTATTAAGACTTAAACTATACTTAAAAAAACCTTATCTATTCAAAAACGAAAATTCAACTATCTTTCTCCTATTCTATATAAATAATATTCTTCTTATATATTATAAATTAACTAAAAAAAAACTCTTGAAATTATTAAAAATATTAAAAATACCTATAAACTTNTTTATAATATTACTTCTCTCTTTACTAGTAATATACTAAAGCTACTTTCTTAGGATTTCTATTATAGTTATTAATTAGCTTAAAATATACTTTATACTAATCTAATACTTCTATTTCTTATATTATATTTACTCTTTTTTATATAATATTTATAAATCCTTTCTATTTAATAAAGGTTTACTATTACTATTTTCTATTTACCTAGTATTATTTTACTACTAGAATATCCTTAATTTCCTATTCTACTTTACTATTATTATTAACTATAAATAATAATTATAAAATAATAGTTTCTTAGCTAAATAGGGAGTTACTAGTTACTTTCTAGAAGAGATTAATATAAAACTTAGGGTAAACTATCCCTAGTATATTTAACTTAATAATATATAGTATAATAACCCTTATAATTTTATATTTATAATATAACTAGTCTAGTTTCTTATTTAATTATAGTAATTTATAGTTCGAGATATTTAACTATACTTTAATATTTACTTAGTATTTATTTATAAAGTATCAAAACCTATTAGTTAAAGCTTTATTTTACTACTAGGCTACTATAATTTTAGTTTAGATAAATCTTATAATATCTTTTATCCTATTAACTAGTAGCTAAATAGTAACTTTTCCCTTAGATACTACTTTTCTTATATTTTTAATAATAAGTATAGGATTAATATAATAATTATATTCTATAAAGAATAGTATAACCCTAGTATTTAAATTATACTTATTCTATAAAGTAAATTATATAGTAAATAGTAAGTCCTTCTAGTTATCTTAGGACTAATATATATATATTTATAGTATAGCTTAAATCTCCTAATTCTAGTATTCTATTCTTTTATTAGTTTAAAAGTAATAGCTAGTACTAAGTAGTTATATTATTCCTATTAAGTAGTAAAACTTTTTCTAGAACCTATTTACTTAGTTTAAGCTATAATTACTAATAATAGATTATATATAAGAATACGTACAGCACCAAAGCTACCGTACGACTCTGCTAGCTACTATTCAACTCTAGTAGTTTATATAAGATATTTACTATTCTATTTAAACATATTCAGACACTTCATTCTAGTTAAAAGAAAACATACCTTTTAACAACCTACTTTCAAACTATATACTATATTATTTATTCATTATAATTATAAGCCTAGTTATATTTAATTATCTCTAAACTACTTATAATAAATAAATATAAAAGAAATACTTTTCAATCCATCTTATCTATTCTTTAACTTACTACTTAAAAATAATATACTTAATTACTAATAACCTCGATATAATAGTCAAACTACCTAATAACTCTAATTTTAACTATTAGTATATTATACTTCGCTTCTATATAACTAGCTAAGATATATAGTAATATATTAATCTAAATACTAAACCTATCTTTAATATCTCGAAAATACTTAAACTACTTAAATTTAACAAATAGGTTAAACGAGAAAATACTTCTCAAGAGGAAACTAAAAGTGCTATCCCTTATATACTTACTATTATAGGGGTTTTTAACTACTACTCAACAGATCTCAAACTTTAAATAATTCAAGAATCTAACTATAAAAAAACTAAGAAATATTATAATTTAATTTAGATATAAGTTAATACTACTATTAATAATAATTTTCTAATACCTACTTAAATAGAACTTTTTAATAATAATAATATATCTTTTCAAGCTCTCCTAAAAATTCTGAAATATTAATATACTTAGAATAATTCAATCATATAGTAATAAGTTAGAATTAAATATAAAAAAGTCTTCGAAAAAACTAATTTAAATATCTCTAGTCCTATATAATATAATAAGTAATATACTATTTACTTCTAAGTAATTATACATAATATCCCAGAAATCTAGAGAACTTTTATAGTTAAGGAGTAGCTTTAAGTACTTACTTAATATATTTCGCCTAATTAAGCTATAATTTAGTATTAGGATATTATTTTAAGAGAAACTAAAAACCTTAAAATTAAGATTTTAGCTATATATAGAGAGATCTTTATTACTTTATTTTATACTAAAGAGAGTTTATTAAAAAGCTGTAGTAAAATACTAGCTATCTTAGCTACTTTTATAGGAAAGTTAGATATAACTTAGGCTAAACTAAAGTACCCGTATAATTATAGGAGCTACTTATACCCTCTAGAAGACTACAGGCGTATTAAATATACTATTACTAGTTTATATACTAGATTCCCTAATATTTAGATATCTATTACTACTTAAAATAGTATTATAGATAAAGTAAATAACTCTAAGCTCTATATTCTATAATAGAAGCTAGCTAAAAAAGGTTAGTTAAATACTAAAAAGTATACTAGTAAAACTAAAGAACCTCTTTTAAACGCTATAAAAGCTAAATTAGCTCCCTTAACTAGTAAATCTAGTAGTAGTTACCCCTCTAACTTAATATATATTAGTATTAATCCTACTCTTTTCGAAAAATTATCTAAAATTCCCCTAGGAATCTTCTTAACTACTTAAAGATTTCATATATTTTTAAGGAATACTATCTTTAATAGCTATAAGGCTATCTATATTACTAATTTAATAGATTTCTTTGAAAAAGGATTTTTTAAGTTTAATAAAAGAATAGATTTAGTTTCATATAGTTTAGCTAACTTTCCTATAGTTAGATAAAGTAAGAGAATTATTAAAAATATCCTTAATAGTCTAAAAAAGAAGAATATATTTAATTTAATATTAGATAATATTACTTATATTGAAAACTTCTATACTAATATTATCTTAGAAGCTTTACTTCTTAATAAAACTAAGATCTAATATATAGGACTAGACTATACTCTTAGGTTTAACCTAATTAAGTATTCTATTATTATAAGATAGTTATTTAGAAAGTATAATTTTATTTTCCTCGAATATAAGTTTATTTTAAACTATCTTATAATCTATTTAAATACTTCTAATATTATCTCAGAATTACTAAATATTCTATTCTCTTAACTATACCTTAAAATAGTTCTCCCTAAACTAAAGTCTAATAATACCTATATATAATACTTTTAAATAAAATATCTAGGATAAACTACTCTTAAGTATTTAGTTTTTAATACTTAAAGGGTAAAGATTATAAGACTAAAGTAATTAGACTACTTATATTACACGATAGCCTATTCTTAATAGGTTATCTCTAGATAAACTTTAGAGTTACGCTTAATTCACCTATTTTATTATATTACCTAGGATCTATTTAATTTCCCTAGGGTATATATAAGTAACTCCTAAACTCTTATTATTAAGGATAAGTTTTCAGGCCTTCTCTTTTTATTCATACTATTTAATAAAACCTATAATTTAGTCTTTTAAATATTATTAATATCTAAAAGATAAGTAAAGAAATAGAGAGGTTTTTCTATTTACAAAATTCGATAAGATATTAAAAGAATAGTAATAGTAATTAATAGAGAAACTAATTACTAGAGATAAGTAATAAAGTAAAGGATTAATCTCAAGCTATTTCTTTCTTATACTAAAAAACTAGTTAGAATAAGTAAATATACTAGAAAAGAACTAATTACCTAAAATATAAAAATACAAGAAACTACAAGACTACTACCTGAATTAGAAGTAGAATCGATTCAAGTAGTAGCTATACTATACAATATATCTCTAAATATTTAAAATAACTAGAAATCACTATATAAAATTAAAAAAACCTAATATAAATAGTATTTTCGTTAGTAAATACTAGAATATACTCTAAGCTTTTATTGAGACTTGCGATTTTACTAGGGATAGATTTATACCTATAGTTATTAAGTATACCTACTCAAGAAATACTATAAATAAAGTATTTTGAAAAAGTTATTCAAAGTTAAACTAAAGGGACATATTAGATACCTAGTAAGTTATATTTTAAATACCTATAACCTATATAGGATCTAGATCCCTACTTTTTAGAAGGTTATTATTACCTGAAATATTAAATTTAATAAGATAAGATTTTATTCAAAGTAGGACTCGCGCGAAGTACTTATAAAAGAAGTTATAAAACTACTAGTTAAGTTAATTATTAAAAAAGAGGAAAACCCTATTCTTAAAATACTTAGAAATTTTAAAATAATAAGAATACCTAATAAGGGAACCTCTCTTCTACTAGTAATCCTATTAGCGTTAGAGGTAGCTTAAAATATTAGGTTAAGCCTAGAATTAGTCTCTAAAACTAGTAAAAGAGGTTTAATAATACCTAAACTGACGCCTGAACTAATAAAGCTAGTCTAGGTTTCTAATTAGGAATAACTAGATATAATAGCCCTAAGTAAAAATTAAAGTTTAGGAAATATACTAATAGTTAGAAAACTAGATAATATACTTAAAATAAAAAATCTAGTTAACTAAGAAAAAATACTTATTTTAACTAAGAATAGAAGTAATTACCTTAGGACTCTAGTTTAGCTAATTTAGGGTAAACTAAAATACAGCTTTAGACCTCAACTAACTAAGTCGGGATCTTCAACTACTTAAGAACCAGGCTAACAATATAAGAATAAGCGATAGTATCAGTTAGAACTAGAGATTACTATTAATAACTATATAATACTCTTAAAAGAATATAACAATAACATTTTATATTTTATAAAGTATAAATAAGATAGTTTTACTAGTATTTATTTACCTAATTAGTAATAAGAACTAGATAAAACTAATCTCAACCTCTTAATAGTTTTCCTTATTATTTAAAATATAGTATTAAAGAAGAAAAATCCTTCTACTAAAATTCAAATACACCTCAATTAACTAGTAATACTTCTAAAAACTTAGAAAAATATTACTAACCTACTAGAACTACTATAAATATCCTTTATTAAAATAATAAAAACTAAAATCATAAAGTTAAAAGAGAAAAATACCTAGTAAGAAATAGATTACTAAAATACTAGAAATAAACCCCTTTCTCTTAAGTAAGTTTTTACTTATAAAATAAATATAGATAGTTTTCTAGAATAGTATAAAGTAAGGATTTATATATATAGGGATATATAGCTAGTTAATCTATTATAAACTACGTACGCGGTAACCCTAACTACTTAAATATTTCAGGTAGTTGTAGTAATCGCAGTATAATTTAACCTCGAGGTCTACTAGTTCAATATTATTAACGCGTTTCTCAACGTAGTAAGGGATCCTAATAAACTTCTAATAACTATTAAGCTATTAGATAGGTTTAAAGTCGCGAGGTATTACGCTAAACTCAAGCATACCTTTTATAGACTTCGAGACGTACCTATTCTTTAATATAAGACTTTTTATACTACCCTTAAATTATTAAGACTTAAACTATACTTAAAAAAACCTTATCTATTCAAAAACGAAAATTCAACTATCTTTCTCCTATTCTATATAAATAATATTCTTCTTATATATTATAAATTAACTAAAAAAAAACTCTTGAAATTATTAAAAATATTAAAAATACCTATAAACTTAAAGAGTAAAATCCTATTAAATATTTCCTAAGAATTCGAATAATTTAGGATTATAAGTATTATAAGATTTACTTAATTTATAATATATATATTACTAAAATCGCTAAGTACTTCAATTTTAACTATAACCTAACTCTAATAATACTATTTCTAGTAATAACTTTAATAGTAAATCTTAATATAACTATACTAAAAGAGATTTATAAGTATTAGATAAAAGTTAGTTTAATTCTTTATACCTCTATTATAATATAGC
The DNA here is from genome assembly GCA_004367215.1 of Colletotrichum trifolii. Taxonomy (NCBI): domain Eukaryota; kingdom Fungi; phylum Ascomycota; class Sordariomycetes; order Glomerellales; family Glomerellaceae; genus Colletotrichum; species Colletotrichum trifolii. The sequence continues at coordinate 45,681 of RYZW01000256.1, read as the reverse complement.
TAGATATCTTATTCGTATACTCTCTACTTTCAAAATACCTCATAAATCCTTCTTAAACATATATAAACACTATAAACCACATAATTCAGTACCTCTATAAGACAAGATTCCTAGTACTATAGTTTAGAAACTTAAGAAATATCAATAAGATATTTCAAACCCTCTTAATTACTAGAAATATTTTATTCATAAACTACAAAAAAACTTAAAAGTTAAATTATAGCTATATTATTTCTCTATTTAGAAAATTAATCTAATAAAAAACCGCTTAATAAAGTACTATAATAATAGTAACGACTAAGGTAGAACTTCTTAGCCTAAAATATACCTTAAAAGAAACTATAGTATTAAAAAGACTATTTCGAGATATTAAGCTTAACCTAGGAGATATTTAGAAAATCTATTATAATAACTACTAGATAATTAGACTAGTAGTCTTAGATAGTAAACACCTATCTACTAGATTTTAATATATAAATATTTAATAAATATAGTTTTACTAGGAATACTCGAAAAGTAGTTTTAAAGTAATCTATATACCTATAGATATACCTATAGATATAATACTAGTAGATAAACTTATAAAAAATCTAACTTAAGCGAAGTTTAAATAATTTAGAATATTTCTTAACTTTATAGATCTATAAGTAATACTCTTAAGACTAGCTAAAATACAGAAGAAACCGCCTAAAACTATTTCCCTATTTATTTAAATAATATAAGTAAGTAACCTAAATTAATCCTTATTTTTAATAGAAAGTTTTCGTGGTATTAATATAGAAAGCGAGAATATATCGGAACTCTTCTAATTACTTAGGGGGAATAAAACTTTTAAGATAAATCCTTATCTAGTTTAGTACTAAAAACTTAAACTCTAAACCCTAAATAAGTAGGTGAGATATAATAATAGGTATATAGAAATTAATACTATAACCCCTAAGGGGAAAAGGAGCTTAAGCCTAAACTAAAAATAACTATCTAAAACTAGAAATATAACTATATCTATAACTTCTAACTACTCTAGGAACTAGTTAAAGAGCTCTAAATAAACTATAAACTAACTAAAATATAAAAAATCTACTAACTAGGGAACTTATCTCTATTACTAAAAAACTAGGGATATAACTACTTAAAACTAGCTAAAATAGTAATATAAACTAAAAAACTTAAACTAGCTAGGGGAGTAATATAAACTAAGGAATTTAAACTAGTTAGGATATCTAAACTAGAGAAGATTATTTAGTAATAAATATTCTAGTAGTAGATTCTAGCCTATTTCTATTCTTAATAAAATTAGTTTTAAAATCTTTTTATTATATTAATTATAACTCGAAATAAGTAAGCTTTTTTATAATATTAATCTTCTTATTTTTTAACTAGAAATAGTTAGACTTAAATAAAAAATCTTAGATTAAAATACTTACTTTATTAGTATTAGGGATCTTGAGGGTTTCTAGATAACTCTTAAAAACCTTATAAATATAATTCAAAACTAGGATATAAGTATTTCTTAAACTATTCTTATATTAGTAGTATTAGTTAGAAACTAAATCTTACCTACTAATACTAATAATATAAAAATAAAAATTATATAAAAGATAAAATTAGAGTAATATTTTATATAGAATATAGTTTTTATTAATTATAAATCTCTAAAAGCTTTTATTTAGAATAAGTATTCTTTATAATCCTCTACTAATTTACCTTTCTTAGAAAAGGTAGATTTCGTAAGAGTTCTTTTTAGAATAGTAGTTTTAGGGCTAGGCTTAATGAGTTATTATTTAGTAGCTTCTAGCTAATATTTAAGATTATTAATCTTTAATAAAGTTTTTTAATCTCTAATCTGAGAAGATTTATATATCGTATTAGTAGTTATTTTTATATATTTCTTAAATAGCTTAGTTACTTCTTTAATATCTTTATTATTATTATCTATTTTATTATTATTACTAATAGTCTCAGGTATTTCTTCTTCTTCTTAAAAATCTCTAACTAAATTATCTTCCTTATTATTAATAAAGGGTTTTAGAATAAATATCTTTCTTAGGTAACCTCGAAGTTACTTTAACCTAATAATAATATTAAGATTCTTAATTAAAATAACTCCCCCTTTTATAATACTACTTAACTTAGGTATCTTAGGGAATTCAGGGGATAGTAATAGATATTCTAGTAAATCGGGAAACTTTTTAAAATATAGATAAATAAATAATCTTAAGTAAAATAATTTATTTTTATACTAATCTAGAAAACTCAAACTACTAATAAAGTAGATTTCCTCGATAAAATTAAACTAGGCTTGGATCTTTAAAATAGAATATTCTTAGATAAAATTACTAAGTATAATAAATATATTAATAGAGAGAAAAAAACAAAGGAAAAAGTAGAAATCGAATTTCTCAAATAAAAAGAAATTACCTAAAAATTACTAAATAAAATAAACCTCCTAAAAAGAATATAAAAAAATATTTCAAGTTTATAACTTATTATCCTTATTAAATAAATAAAAACGAAAAATACTTAAAGCAATTTTGAATAATAATTCTTAGTTATTTTTTAAATTAGGATTAAGAAGGAATTATTCTAACTTAGAAATATAACTAGTAAATACTAATACTAGATAATTGATAGAAAAAAACATCAAATACTTCAAAAAATTACTAGTAATATTATATTAGTTCTTAAGTTCGACAACATCTCCCTTAATAGACTCGAAGGGTTTTTCCTATAATTAAAATATTAATAATAACTAATATATATTATTATACCTAAAACTAATATATAGAATTCATATTACTAGAAATATACTATTTATAAATAAGAAGGTAATTATTAAAAATATTAATATAGAGGAGAAGAAAGAAATCTAGTAAGTTGAAAATTAATAAATAATTTATTTATAATGCATATAAAAATCGGATTACTAGCGATTTTAGAAGGAGCTAACTAATCACTCTTGCCAACACACAACAAAAACAATTAAATACGCGACAGATCATAATAATTTTATTAATTTCTTTTATTCAAACACTAAAAAATCTATTTTAAAAACCATTTACCCTATTTCATTTATTTAGCATATTAGTTGAATAATATGAGAGTATCTCTAGCAGCTCTGCTACTAGGGGGGTATGTAAGAATATATATAGTACTAAAGCTACCGTACGACTCTACTAGCTACTATTCGACTCTAGTAGCTTATATAAGATATTTACTATTCTATTTAAATATATTCAGACACTTCATTCTAATTAGAAGAAGATATACCTTTTAATAACTTACTTTCAGACTATATACTATATTATTTATTTATCATATTATGATATCCTATAAAACCTATAGTAATAGCTAAAAAACTACTAAATATATATTTTAATTTCTATAATATTTATTTCCTTTAATATTACTAATTTACTTAGCTTATTAATAATAACCTAAAAGTACTAGTTATTTCTTTTTCTAGTTAGTAGGAGATTAGTGATAAAATCTATATATAGATTAGAATATAACTAATTAGGTACTAGGAAAAGCTTTAAAAAGCCTTTTTTTATTTATTTCTAAATATATATATTATTATAGATATTATAATTCTGTATAAATCTCCTTATAATCTATAACTAGCCTAACTAGAAGAATTTCTTATTTATAATCTTAAATATACTATTCTTCCTTAAATAACTAATAAAAGTAGAATTATATAATTTTTAAATTAATTTTATCCTTAACTTATTAAAAAAGCTTTTTATATTATTACTTCTAGGTATTTATATCTTCCTTTAAAATATTAAATATTTTAAACTACTTAGTTAATATTTAGAAATCTAAATTTTTAAGTATAAATTAGGGGGGAAGTTATATTTCCCCTACTAAATAGTTATTTCAGTTTTTTAGAATATTACATTTTTCTCTATTATATAAATCTAAAGTTCTTTAAAATTAAGTTTCCCGTTAAAAACTAATAGTTCTTCTAATTTAATTTATTTTATTTAGGAATTATTAAGTTATATATTATTAGGGATAACCTAAATAATTTATCTCTATAATTTTTTATTATTCTATCTTATAAGTATATTTTATTTATTTCTTAATAAAATATCTAAAACTACTATTTAAGATTTTAAATAATATTTAATATAAAAATTAAATTAGGATAGTTCTTCTACTTACTAGTTCTACTTCTTAGTAAATTACTATTTCTTCATAAAATACTTAAGATTTTTATAATCTAAAAATACCCTAAACTACTTAATAGTTAAAAGTTTAATTTTCTAGGCTTATAAGTATACTAATATTACTAGTAATTCCTTATTATAAATTAAGTAGTTATATTTTATAGGGGATAGTTATTAGGAATAGAAAACTACTAGGTAAATTATACTTATATTATTCTCTTAAGTTAGAATTCTTCTTAATATAAACCTAGAATAGTTAATTTTTATAATAGTAATCATTTTAGGGTTAAATATATAAAATACTATTTTTTTATAAAAAGTATTTAAGCTTAATAAAAATAGCTTCCTATTTTATTCTTTACTAGAAAAAGAAATCCTTCTACGTTAGCTAGGTTAATAATTCTATAATCTTACTAAACCTAAAAATAAAGTCTTTATAATAATTATAGAATTCTAAGAAACTCTAAGTTTCTTTTATAGACTTAAAGAAAAACTAGTTTTTAATTATAATTAACTTAAGGGGTTTATAAGAAATACCTTTCCCTACTATTAGGATAAACCTTATATATTTTACTATTATTACTAAAAACTTATATTCCTTTAAATCTAGAGATAACTTAGTATTAGTAAAGTAGTAAAGTATTTTCTATACCTAAACTTTATAATCTTTTTTTAACCTAGTAATATAGATTAGGATATTATTAATATATATTATCATAAAACTATCTAGGAACTTATATAATATTTTCTTAATATATTACTAGAATATTACTAAGGTTTTCGTAAGCCTAAAAGGGTAAATAATCTATTTAAAAAAGCTATATTAAGTATAAAATACTATTTTCTCCTAATCTTTATCTTTAATCTGTATTTTATAGAAAGCTATGATAATATCAAATTTTGTAAAATAGTAGGTACTAGTAACTTTCTAGAGGGTTTCTAATATAAGAAATAAGGGATATCTATTTTTCTTTATAATTATATTGAAAGTTTTATAATCTATATAGAACCTAATATTTCTATTAAACTTCTTAATAAAAAAATAAGTATTTTAATAGTTAATCTACTAGTTTTAATAAACTTTTTATCTAAAAAACCCTCTAATATTTTCTTAAATATTAGTAATTCCTACTATAATATATTATAGAAAAAACTTTAGAAGAAAAGAGATTTATTCCTATCCTTATTAAATATTAATAGGATTATATAATCTAATAACCTTTTACTAATAAATACCTAATAAGTTTTTTCTAAGTTAAATAAATCTAGGAATTCTCTAAGTATACTTACTAGGATATACTTCTTCAGATTAACTAAAATTTTAAATACTAAGGTTTTCTTAATATCTTTAAAGCTAATAGATATTACTTAGTAAACTTCTAATACTAACCTTTATATTCTAGTAATTCTCTAATATTTAATTAAAAAGGAATTTATATTTAAAAGAATATATTGATTAAATTTCCTAGATCCTAGTAGGCTTTTCCTAGTACTCTAAATATACTATAACCTTTCCTTTACTATATTTTATCTACTAAATATTAGTATTATATATAATATAGTTATCTTCTATTTAAAATTACTTAAAGCATAACTTTAATAATAGTTTTTTTAAAACATAAGTATAGATCTCTTATATATAATTTCTTATTTCTAGGGATAATTTAGTAACCCTTAAAACCTACTAAATAATAGTTTATTTTTAGTATAACCCTTTATATTTTTTTTATTATATTAATAAGTAGTAGGTGTAATTTTTTTATAAGGGATATATTAATAATAGTATAAATATTATAACTAGTATTTACTAGAGTACTAATAGTATAGCTTCTATTAACTCTTATTTAAATAGTAGCTAACTACTTACTACCCTCCTATTTCTACTATTTCTTCTATTCTTAAAATTCTATTTTTATAAGTTTTAATACTTAACTTTATATTAGAGTTACGTTTTTCCTATATCCTTTTCTTTACTAAGGGGAAAACTAGTATTATCCTCTAAGATTTTTAGTTTCTAGGGTTTTACTTTAGTAATCTTTAGTCCTTTTTTCTATTATACTAGTATTAGTATAGTTCCTAGTAATATAGTTTCTTTTATAATAGCTATAGTATTTATATATATTTTTTTATAATAAAAAAGCTTTTTTAGTAGAACTTATAGAACTAGAAAACTTATAGTAGTAGTATTACTTATATATAGCTCTAGTTATTATTATATTTCTATCCTGATCTTTTAATATAGGAAAATAAATAACTAGGGTTTACTAGGTTAGTAATATTTGTATATATTTTATCTTCTAAGTAATATTTTATATTTGTAAGAGTTATTAATTATAAATAATAGGGAGCTTAATTATAATAAAGAATTTTTTTAAATAGGGGACTAGTATAGTCTCTAATAGAGAGATCTAGATTATATTAGGCTAATTATAGTTTCTAATATTTATAACGACTTTCTCGAATTATAGGAGAAAAATAATAAATTCCCTAGTATTTTTGTAGTAGAGAGACTATAATCAGGTAATAACTTAAAATTAGATATTAAAATCTAGGTAAGTATAATCTAAGTAAACTATAAAATCTTAGGGATCCTAATTCCCCCCTAATTTTCTAGCTATAAAGAAAACCTCTACTATTTATTAGATTTTAAAATCTAAATAAGAGTAAACTAAGTATTACTTCTATTTATCTATCTCGAAGAAGTCCTAATTAATCTTTAGTTTTTCTTTTATTTAGTAAGTTTAGGTATTATACTTTTTTCTTTTATTTAAGAACTTATCAGGGAAGAAGAAAGGTTTTTTTTAAGGGGTAGAAATTATATAAGTAGATTTTAGGGGGGTAGTAATAGTATTAGGAGAAAGGTTTAACTTTTTCTCTACTAACCTAATAATTAGTACTATAATCTTCTTATAAAGTAAGGTAATAATTATACTTAGATATTATTATAGTAACTCTTCTATAGTAGTACTAGTTATAAGAGTTTTTTAGGGGGTATTAATTCCTTCTATTTTATAATAATAATTAGTTTTAATATTTAGTTATAGGTTTTTATTAGGAACTATATTTTACTAATAATATCTTAGGGATCATAACTAGTAAAAAGTAGTNTAATAATATCTCGGGGACTATAACTAGTAAAAAGTAATACTTTACCCTAGTTTTTCTATTTAATAGGGAGTTATACTTAACTTAATATTTCTTATATTTAGGAATAGTATTTTACTAATTAGTATTTCTTCTTAATTAGTAAAGAGCTATATTTAACTTAGTATTATTTATATAGGGGATAAATTTAAGTTCTAAATATATAAAAAGCTAAGCTTAAGTTATAATTTAATTATAAAGAATATAAATACTATTTATTTAGAACTAAAGAGTAAAAGAGAAATTCTCGTAAAAAGTATAAAAAATCTACTTAAGAATAGTACTAGAAGCTTACTAGTAACCTACTAATACCTAACTTCTTAAGTATAGTTATCGAGACTTAAATAGAGCTAGAGTTAACTAGCTAGGCGTAGCCTATAATAATTGTCTAGATAATATTATACTAATTAATAGAAATATAATAGTTTTTATTAATATTATTCTATTTCTAGATAGATAGTAGGATTTTTAATAGTAGTTTTATAGTTTCGTTGTATTAATTATTATTAATTAAAAATTAAACTAGGTTAGTATTTTCTAGATAATATTATACTAATTAATAAGAGTATAATAGTTTTTATTAATATTATTCTATTTCTAGATAGATAGTAGGATAGAGAAAGTAATATTTAAGATTTAGGTTTTCTTATAAATATATATTACTTTCTTATAACTAAACTAGCTAGTTTATATTATTATTTATTAGTTAGTACTAAATAATAAGGATTTTTTAGTAATTAGAATAAGTTTAAATAGGTTTTTAAATAGGTTTAATATTATATATATCTTATACTTTAAAGTAATAAAATAAACTATATATTCTAGTTTNAATAGAGTAAACTATATATTCTAGTTTAGAAGGTTTTAGTTTTCCTATTTTACCTTAAAAATAGTATTCCTATAGTTTAAGTAGTAATAGTATATATATAATAGTATAACGAGATAGGTATAAATAGGATATAATAAATAACTAAAAAGTTCTAAGTTAGGGATAAAGTATAGCTATTACTATACTATATTAAAATAAATTAGCTAAATAAAAAACTTAACTAAGTATTATCTAAATATAAAATTATTAATATACTAAACCTACTAAATGTTAGTTTAGATATCCTTATAAGTATCTACTTGATATTTTATATTAATTTTATTAAATAGGTAGAAGATAGCTTATTACTATTATAATAGTATATAGATATATAACCTAACCTTACCTTAGTTCTAGCTAGAGAGGATAGTAAGACTTATAAAGAATATAATATTAAAGAGATACTAGTAATAAAGAATATATTTAAGTAAAGATATAACTATAATATATTAGTTAAATAGAGGAGTTATAATATTTTAATATAAAAACCCTTAGAAAACTTTACTACTAATAAAGCTATAATGTAATTTAAATTATAATATAGGGATATTAGAGAGAATAATAACTTAATATTAATTTACTAATAGTAAAAAACTATATAAATTATAAATTAAGTAATATAAGAACCCCTAAGGGGTATATATAACTAGTTACTAGACTTACCCCTAAAGTACTAAATAAATAAATTATGTAAAAAAGTTAGTATTATCCTTATACCCCTAGAACTCCTCTTTACTCTTATTATCATTCTCCTCCTCCTCCTCCTTATTATTAGTAATAGTAATAAATAGTATTTATTTATAAGTAAGGTATTATTAGTATTAAGTAGGGGTAGTAATGATATAGTAATAGTAGATAGGTAAGCTAGTTTTAATAAAGCTAAGGATATAGTTATAATATTAGTAAAGTATTATATAACTACTAGAGTATATTATAGTACCCTATTATAAAGAAATTAGTATAATAAAGATAAAGAAGAAGAAAAAGAGGAATTTACTATTATTTATATAATATTACTAAAACTAGTAAAGATTTACTTAGGGGTAAAAGTAGGGGTAAAGGTAGGAGTATTTTTAGTATAAGAAAAAAGAGTAGTAGGTATAGTAGTAATTTAGATAAAGGTTACTTATTAAGTATAGTAGAAGTAATTATTATAATATCAAACTATAGCAGAAAATATAAGTAATAGGATAGTAGTATAATAAGGAGTAATAACATCTCCTACTTTAGAAATAATAATAGTAGGGGAGATAATATATTTATTAAGTAAAAGGGTATTAGCTAAAAGCCTAGTAAGGGAAAGAGTATTTAGTAAAAAGTAGGTCTCTATAGGTTACAAGATTTCAACTTAGTAGGCTAATTAGTAGTAGTTATAAGAAAGCTTTTATCCTATAGTAGGTAAAGGCTACTATATTACCTAATCCGTATATATATAGTAATCCGATCCTAGCTATCCTAGTTCTCTATATAAACTATAAGGTATATCCTTATAACTATCCCCCCCTCTATAGGCTTTAGGCTTTAAGGCCTATAAATACTATATAGCTACTTTTTGAAAATAGCTTTAAGAATAGTTTCGCCGGTTATTCGCCGACTATTTAGCAATTAATAATAAAAGGGATTCTCCCTATACGTGTATTAACATACAAGAGTCATTCTATATATATATTAACGTATAGGGGCCGTTTATCTCATATATATATTAACATATAAAAGTCATCCTACACGTATATTAAGGTATAAGGGTTATTTATCCTATACATATATTAACGTATAAGGCTCCTGTTGCTATATTAAGCTAATAATGCTTCCCGTGGGTATATTAACCCACGAGGTTCTAGTATATTAACCGGGATCTTTAGGGCTAAACCTAGGGCGTCTAACCTCTTCAGCATATTAACCGGAAATCTTTAAACTACACCAGGTCATCTAACCCATTTAGTATATTAACCGGAAATCTTTAAACTATACTAGGGTATCTAACCCCTTCCCGCAAAGCTTCTCGTAGCTAATTAGGCTACCGAGGTATCCTATTTACTAATTAGGCATATAGGGCTTTTATTATACTAGGCTTATTATAGCTCTAGCGACTTTTCAGCAAGCCTTTAGCAAAGTATTCGTGGTAACCCTTATAGGGTATTTTTATTATACTATATAGCCCTAAGTTCTACCTAATTCTAGGGACCTTTAGTAAGTTCTCGGCGAAGTACTCGTAGTAAGCCCTTATAAGCTACTTACCTTCTAGGGTACTTTTTCCGCGCTATATAGTCCTAGGCTTAAAATAGCCCTGGGGATTTTTTAGTAAGTTTTTAGTAGTAAGGTATTTATAGTAAACCCTTATAGGGTAGTTTAGTCTCTAGTAAAACGTATAGAATTCCCTATAGTAATAAGTAGCTATAATATAGCTTAACTTATTATATACTTTACACGAGGGGCGTTCTTTAAAACATAACCTCTTTACTAGGAAGCCCTCGGTCTCCCCACAATATTCAATTACTAGCTCCTTAGTAGTAGTAGTACTCCCGATACTACTAAAACCCTTATAAGGTTATAATATCTCTTACAAATACTTAGCTATTAGGGCTACTACCCTAAGTACCTAATTATTAAACTTCTAGTACTATAAATACTACTATAGTTTAACTTTAAAGTAATAGAAGAATATAAAAGTATAAAACCTCGAAACCTCTAGCTTAGGGGTATTTAGGACTTTATAAATAGCTAACTATTTAGCATAAAACTTTAGTAAAGACTAGTTTTTATATTAAAGTATATCAAGTATACTATAGAGGCGTAGCTTTTATAATATAGGGTTAGTTAATGAATAGTAAGTAAACACTATAAAGTTAGCTTATATAGGGTTATATAAAGTATAGTAGTAGTTATACTATTACGTCTAGAGAATATAGGAGAGTTTTATTAAAGCTTATTGAATCTTTTAAGCCTCAGAAGCCTTTAACTATAATATATAGGTATCTGAAATTACTATTAACTAATCCTTAATTTTGTATAGGGTAGTACTTTTATAGAAGAGGTTATAAAAGTAACTAGGGAGCTTTGAGTAATCTTTATAGTTAATATTATAAATAGATAGTATAGGGGTTACTATATATTCGCTGCTAGAAAGCTAAGCTAATATTATCTCTATAAAAGAAGACTATTATTCGAGGAGGTATATAAGTATTATTATAGTTATTATAGGTTTAGGCGGTATAGGTGTTATTATAACTTTAGTACTAGTAGTAGGTTTAGTAGAGTTTTTAGTAGTTGTAATTTCGGGTATTATTGTTTCTAGTATTGAATTTTCCGCCGAGTATTCGGCGACTATATATTCGCTAGCTATTCGTCGTGATAGAACTATTACTAAAATCCTAGCTTTATTTTTCTAAGAAGTAGAAATTAAAGAATTATAAGGGTATTAGCTAAAGGTTTAGTAAAGGAAAGAGTATTTAGTAAAAAGTAAGTTTCTATAAGTTATAAGACTTTAACTTAGTAAGCTAACTAGTAGTAGTTAAAAGAAAGCTTTTATCTTATAGTAACTTAAAGCTACTATATTATATAATCTATTTATATATAGTAATCCGATCCTAGCTATCCTAGTTCTCCGTATAAGCTATAAGGTATATCCTTATATTAAGTAAGATTAAGTTATTAATTTAGTAGCTAGTAATGCGTAGTTTAGGGCTAGTAGTAAAAAGGTACGAGTTTTACTTATATCTATTTATTAATTTTAAGTATTTATAATAAGATTAGTTATAACTTAATATATAGGGGTAAGTAATACTACTCTTATTTTACTTTTAATAATAGTTTAGGTAAATAGAGATAACTATATTAGGGGGCTAGTTCTTCTTATCGTCGGAATTACTTTTAATAATATAGCTATTATAGGTATAAGGAGTAGGTTTAGAGGAAGTATAGTAGTAAGAAAAGTTGTTATTAGGAAAACTAGATCTAGTAGTAGTAGTAGTCGATATAATAACGAATAAAACGTAAAAAGGGGAAGGAGGGTAAAATAGCGGCGAAATAGTAGTATTGTAATAGGTATAAGATAGGAATTATATAAAGCTAGAGGAAAGAAAGTAAAGTTATATATAGGGGGAAAAAGGGTTTTTTATAGATTAATAGAGGAGCGAGTATAATATAGGATTATTTAGGGTAAATATAGTATAGATTTTATTATTAGTAGGACTATTTAATTTTCATAGTAGTTGAATTTTCTTATCAGTAAGACTATTTAATATTAGTAGTACTTAAAGAAGTTATCTTAGATAGATTTTTCTTATTAGTTAGGCTAGTTTAGGTAGTTAGAGGTTATAGTTGTGTTATAAAGCTATTAATATTATATATTACTATAGTAATAAAGTAGAAGGGTAAAGGGGGTATATTATAGACCTAATATTATAGTAATAAAGTAGAGGGGTAGTAGGGGGTATATTATAGACCTAAGCTTTAGGGTTTATATAGGATATTACTATTAAAGCTTTATATAACTACTATTCTTATAGTCTTGTAAAGAGTTTTCACTTTAGGTATAAACTCTTCAAGTTCATCATAATACTATTAAGGTATTACTGAAGTATCTCTTATAGCTAGCTTCTAATAAAAGTTAAATATTGGAATTGGGGGTATAATTATCTATAATAATAAGTAGTTCTATTAATATTTTAACTAGTTATAAGCTAGTATTAGTATGAATACTATTGTTAGGTAAGATTTATAGTTAAATCTATATATAGAGTGAAGAGCTTAGATACTATTCTAGGTAGAAAGTAAAAGTAACTAAATATGTAAATATATAGTATCTATTACTATATTCTCCGAAACTACTAGTAAGTTTATAGTAATATTTGATATTATTTAAATTTTAAATAATAATTTATACTATAATATTAATAGTTATATTTAGGAGGGACTAATAGCTCGCTCTCTTCTGCGACTATTAGTAGATATATTGCCCCCTAAAGTATAATTTTAGCTTTCTTACCTACTAACTAATTACTATAGCTAGCCTTTAGTTAATCCGGGGCTAAACCCCTCGTAGCTTTAGCTAGTATACTTACTTTATATTAACTTTTTCGATACTAAATAACTAATAATTCTTTCTATAGTAACTTTATACCTTTATACTTTTATATTTTTATAGCTATGTATAATTCAAATATCTCAAGATATTTAATTACTACTAATCATAAGTATTCTATTTGAATATTTATTATAACCTCGATATCTATAACTTTAATATCTCTATTATAGATTAAACTTTATTTACCCCGAAGATAAGATTTTATATTACTAATATAAAGGTTTTCTACTATTAATATGAGTTAACTTATAATATTTATATAAGTATAATAGGACTTAGCTTACTCTTATTAGTAAACAATTTGAATATATTAAATATAGTTTATATGTAAATAGCATTTCTATAGATATAGATATTTCTAGTATAACTAGATAGTTTTTAAAAGTTTTATAATTATAGTATTATAATATTCTAAGGTATCTAGTAACTAGTATTATAATAAAGTATTTGGTCACTTTGCTCTATACCCAGAATAGTATCTAAGTTCTTTATCCTATATATACATTTATATACATTTATCTATAGATTGTACCTAGTAATAGTATTTATGTTAATACTAGCTTATAACTAGTTAAAATAGTAATGAAATTACTTATTATTATAGATAATTATACTCCTAGTTCCGATATTTAACCCTATAGTAGTAGAAGACTTCGTAGTAATAGTCTATATAGGGAAAACTTTATCAAGACTAGCTAGGGCTTANGTTAATATTTATAATTAAAAGTAACTACTAAGGTTATCAGGTTGAGAACTTTTATAAACTTCTTGAAAATAGAATAAAATAGAATACTAAAAGCTAAGTATTCCGTGACTTATTACTCTTCTATATCTTTTCTAATAGAACTAAAATCTCCTCGAAATCTATATAACTACCCGTAAAAAAACTATAAAATAAATATAGAAATATCTAGTTATAACTATTATAACTAAAACTATTACTTTATTAAAATACGTTTTAATAAAATTATTCTTAGTACTATAATTAATAAGTAGCTTGTAGATATTGAAAAGAAAATTATTTAGCTAACCTATAACTTATTATATTAAGCTAATAATATTAAAAACTAGGTATTAATTAAGTAATACTTTAATATTAATATACTACTATAATACTAGTTACTAGATACTTTAGAGTATTATAATAACATAATTATAGAAATTTTAAAAACTATCTAGCTATACTAGAAATATCTATATCTATATAAATATTATTTATAAATTAGCTATACTTGATTAATATATTTAATATATTAAAATTACTCACTAATAAGAGTAAGCTAAGTCTTATTATACTTATATAGAAATTATAAGTTAGTTTATATTAGTAGTAGAAAACTTGTTAATTAGTAGTATAAAGTCTTATCTTAGGGGTAGGTAAAGCTTAGTAGGGATATTAAGGTCGCGGATATTAAGGTTATGATTTAAATAGAGTACTTATAGTTAGTAGTAATTAAATATTTTAAGATATTTGAATTATATATAACTATAAAGGTATAAAAGTATAAGGGTATAAAGTTATTGTAGAAAGAATTATCAGTTATTTATTATCTACGAAAAGGTTAATATAAAGTAGGTATACTAGCTACTATAGCTATAAGGGGTTTAGCCCTAGATTAACTAAGAGCTAGCTATAGTAGTTAGCAGGGGGGGTAGGAAGGCTAAAGTTATACTTCAGGGGGCAATATATCTACTAATAGTTATAATAGAGAGCAAGCTATTAGCCCCTCCCATTTTTTAGGTATAGTAGTTAGTAGGAGTAGAAGGGCTAAAGTTATACTTTAGGGGGTAATATATCTACTAATAGTTATAGTAGAGAGCAAGCTATCAGCTCCTCCCTTATAATAAAATATAAATATTAAAGTATTATCTAATTAATACTTAGTTTCTAATATTATTAGTTCAATATAGTAGCTTATAAAATAACTATATAATTTTCTTTTAAATATCTATAAGTTACTTATTAATTATAGTACTTAGAATAATTTTATTAAAATCTAATCTAATATACTAATAGTTTTAATTATAATAATTATAGCTGAATATTTCTATACTTATCTTATAATTATTCTCTTATAAGTAGTTATACAGATTTCGAGGAGATTTTAGTTGTATTATAAAAATTATGGAAAAATAATAGATTTTAGAATACCTAGTCTTTATATCTCGAAGTAAAGACTTTATTCTATTCTATTTGTAAGAAATTTAAAAAGGTTCTTCACCCTATAATTCTAGTAGTTATTTTTAGTTATATATATTAAGCTTTAATCTTAATAAAGTCTTTTATATATAGACTACTACTACAAGGTTTTCTATTACTATAGGGTTAAATATTAGAACTAGAAGTATAATTATTTATAATAATAAGTAATTTTATTACTATTTTAACTAGTTATAAGCTAGTATTAGTATAAATACTATTATTAAGTAAAATCTATAGTTAAATCTATATATAGAGTAAAAAACTTAGATACTATTCTAGGTATAAAGTAAAAATAACTAAGTTAATAGTTATATTATTAAAATCTATAGTAGTTACTATAGTAGTATTCAAATATACTTTTAAATAATAATCTTTTTTATAGTAATAATATTAGTATAGCTATCTAGTAGTAAGCTAGTAGTAAGCCTAGTACTATTAATTTACTTTAATTGTAAGGATTACTTAAAGCTTCCTAGTTATCTTTATAGTATTCTTATAAAAGTATTATTCTATATAAAATTAGAAATTAGCTAATAGTAATCTAAGATAACTATACTTTATAGCCAGAGGCTTCTAAAGTTTATAAGATCTAGTAAGTTATATTAAAGTTATTATATAGCTTATAAACCTAGTAGTATTAATACTACTATATACTATTACTAGACTTAACATAGGTTAATTTATAGTATTTGTTCGCTACTTATTTACTAACTCTTCTTTATGAGAGTTATACTTATATAGTATATTTCATATACTTTAGTATAAAAGCTAGTTCCCAGTAAAGTTCTATACTAAATAACTAGTAACTTATAAAGCTTTAAGTACTTTTATAGATATCTTAAGATTTTATATATTTACCTTTTTCTATTATCTTAAGCTTAGATTATAGAGGTATTCATAGTACTAGAAGTTTAATAATTATGTATTGAGAGCTATAGTTTTAGTAGCTTAGTATTTCTAAGAGATATAATAATTCTATAAAGAAGCTTTTAGTAGTATAAAAGAAAAGGCTATACTTGGTATTGAAAAAACTATTACCTATAATACTACTAAAAGCTTAATATGTATTTATTATAGGGATATTCTAGACGGAATTCTGAAGTAGTTGTATCTTAAAAGCTAGCTTTTATATGAAATATGTAGTAAATTAGGCTATATTATAACTACTTACTACTATACTAGATATTATATAAAGTATAGTTAGAAAAGCTATTATATAAGGTTTTACTATTCTATAAAGATTACTACTAATAAGATATTAGGGAGTAACTTATAAGAGTTCTAGAATAGAAAGTTATATTATTCCGAAAATATGACTAAAAGTATAGTATCGAGGGTACGCTAGAGGTATATTAAGAAGTAACCTAGCTAAAAAGGCTAATACTATAGCTAATATAAAGAGATTAGTATCTATACTATATTTAGGGATTATTAAGAATATAATAAAAACGTCCCAAGGGGGTCTTTACTTAGAAGGTTATGACTACGGCTAACTTAGAGAGATAGGTATATATACTATATATATAAGGTATTACTAGAAGTATATTAGAGTTACCCTAAGGGAACACTAGTAGGAAGCTAATACTGGAGTATATATAGCTAACGATTAATATTATATATAACTAACATTATTAGTATATATATTAGTACTTTAGTATTAGAAAAGGTTTCAAAGAGTTTCTAATAGGATAGAATAATGTTAGACGTTTTAGTTCTTACTTAAAGATTTACTATAATTAGCCTAATCTACTATTAAGTACTTTATAGTTTGATTAGCTATAAGATAATATTAAATACCTTAGTTTTTACCTAAAGAGTTTGTTCTTATGTATTAATTATCATTCTTTTGTTCTATTATTTTACCTATTGCTTAATTCGTTATACTACTAAATAGTTAATAAATAGCAAGCGAAGTTATTCAGAAAATAGCTATATAGTATTTACAAGCCTTAGGCCCTAAGGCTTATAAAGAGGTGGATAGGTATAAGGATAAATACCTTATAGCTTATATAGAAAGCTAGGATAGCTAGGATTATTATGTTTATTATATATTACGTAATCTAGTAGCCTGAAGCTACTATAGAATGAAAGCTTTCTTATAGCTACTACCAGTTAGCTTATTAAGTTAAAGTTTTATAACTTATTATAATCTACTCTTTATTATTACTCCTTCTCTTAGTAGGCTTTTAACTATAGATTCTTATAAAGAACTACTATTACTTAGAAAATTAATTTAAATATAATTATATTTAATATAACTATAGATACTAAGTATTTAGTAGCTATTAGTTATAATAAAACTAGTATCCAAATTCTAGCTTCATTTTTCGAAGAAGTAGAAGTTTAAGAATTATTATAATTTATAGCTAAACATCTAGTAAGAGAAGGAAAATTAGTAAAAGATAAGTTACTATAAATTATAAGACTTTAAAATAGTAGGCTATATAATAGTAATAATAAGAAAACTTTTATTGTATAATAGTATTCAGATATTATATTATATTATATATAATAGGAAAAGCTGATAGCTCGCTCTCTACTATAACTATTAGTAGATATATTACCCCCTAAAGTATAACTTTAGCCTTCCTACCCCCCCACTAACTATTATAGCTAGCCCCTAGTTAATCCAGGGCTAAACCTTTCACAACTATAGTAGCTAGTATACCTGCCCCATATTAACCTTTTCGTAAATAATAAACAACTAATAACTCCTTCTACAACAACCTTATACCCTCACACCTTTATACCCTTACAACTATCAACGCATAATTCAAACATCTTAAGATATTTAATTACTACTAACTACAAGTACTCTATTTAAATATTTATTATAACTTTAATATCCGTAACCTTAATATCCCTACTAAACCTTACC
>RYZW01000256.1:0-26854 GCA_004367215.1 Colletotrichum trifolii | reverse complement strand
AGTTATAATAATTATAACTAGATATTTCTATACCTATTCTATATATCTTTTTTATAAGTAGTTATATAGATTTTAGAGAGATTTTAGTTCTATTATAAAAAATATAGAAAAGTAATAGATTATAGAATACCTAGTTCTTAGTATTCTTCTTTATTCTATCTTTAAAAAGTTTATAAAAATTCTTAACCTTATAATTTTAATAATTACTTTTAGTTATATGTATTAAACCTTAATCTCGATAAAGCTCTCCCTAACTATTACTATAAAATCTTCTACTACTATAAAGTTAAATATCGGAACCGGGGGTATAATTATCTATAATAATAGGTAATTTCATTACTATTTTAACTAGTTATAAGCTAGTATTAGTATAAATACTGTTATTAGGTATAATTTATAGTTAAATCTATTTATAAGGTGAAGAGTTTAGATACTATTCTAGGTATAGAGTAAAAGTAACTAAATATTATATATAATAACTCTAGCTATTTCAACTTTGCATATAGGTTAAAAGATATATCTTATACTTTCTAGTTATTTCTATAGATTTGCTTATAAAAATACTATTTAATATGAAATTAGAAATTAGCTAATAGTAATTTATAATAGCTATATTCTACAGCTAGGAGTCTCTTAAGTATATATAATTTAGTAAATTACAATAAAAAGCTATTATATAGCTTTTAGATCTAACAATATATCTTTTATTATATATTATAAGTAAACTCTTTCTCAATTAACTTTGTATTATATTATGTACTATTTATTACCTAGCTTGATTTATAACACGTATATTTATATAGTATGCTTTATATATTCTAGCGTTAAAGCTATATATGTCTATTAAAGTTATATATTCAATCGTTAGTTATTTATAAAGTTTTGAATATTTTATAATAAGAAACCTTGAAGTTTTGTACTTTTGCTTTCTTCTATTACCGTAAAGCTGAAATATAGAAACACTTGTAATACTAGAAGGTTCATAACTAGCAACTTAATATAATAGGCTAATAGCTAAGTATTTCTAGAAGCTTCTCTATAATTCTTATAATAAAGACTTAAGTAATATGAGAAGTATTATTACTAATAGTTTGATATATCAAAGAAAGACCAATACTCCTAAAGCCTTTCTAGCTAAAAGACTTTATCTTAAAAGCTAAGTAATAATATATAATATCTATAGTAAGTCAGATTATCTAATAACTATGTATTATTACAAGGAGTTCTATACATATTACCAAAAGAGTAGTCTTTATACAAAGCATTTTAATAAGTATCTTGCTACTAAAGACTTATTATTCAAAGGTTTTTAAAACTACATAGAATTCAAAGTTAGAAGACTGTAATATAGCAAGAGTTTCTTAAGAGTAAGTAATTTGTAAAGAATTATTGATACTTTAGTAACTTAATTAAGTATAGAAAGTTCTGTATAGTTAATTAGTTATAGGAAGTCCTACTTTATATAGAAAGAAGTTAGATACTTCAGGTTTTACCTAAAGATTTCTAGTTAATATATTCAAGAGAAGAGCTACACATATGCTATAGTATATAACTAGGTTTTTTTCTATTATAAAGATCTTTTACTAGTTGTTGTATAATGCGACCTACTAGGCCGGAGGCTGAACACATAAAATACTATGTATTAAAGGGGTTAGACGTTCTAGTATTATTTAAAAATATTATAAATTAACATACTAAAGTCTTAATAATAGAACGAAGACCTTATAAATTATTTCATCTAAAGGATAAGTTTTGTTTTATATATCTAACTACTATTTAAATATCTATATAGTAAGTAATTTATTAGCAAGGTTCTTATAACTAGTTATATAATATTATAAGCTATATAGCTTAAAGTATATATGAGAAAGCATAGTTATAAAATATATTTTATAGCTTATATAGTGAGTAAGAATAATTATAAGTAGTATATATTATATAATATTATAGCTTGAGGTTTCTTTGAAATAAAAGCTTCTTCAAACTATTACTAATCTATCTATTAAGTAAAACTCTAATAACTGATAGAGACTTACTTTTAATTACTATTTATCTTTCTTTTACTAGACTTTTAGCTATTTCTTTATATTCTTTTAAAACCCTATAATTTATTATACTTTCACAAGTATAACTAATCTATTTTAACTATACACTTATAATAAATCTAATTTCTATAATAATAATTATCTCTAATTAATATGTAACTATATATTATAAAGTATATAAAATTTTGATTTCACTCTCTATATTTATAGATTAAAATAAAGTCACACTTGTCAAAAACTTTCCATTATCTACCTTCAAACTTTTCAGTATAGTGGCAGGTTCTAATCATGTGACCGCTGTGGAACCTGTTGCAGCCAACCTGTAACTGCTCACCCCTGTGGATAACTGGCTAGCCTCACATAACCCAGAAACCCTTACCACGCTCTGCTATCCCACCTCAATCTGAGTACATCACTTGCTGTCTCCTCTTGGTTGTAAAACGAAATCTGTAAGCCGTTACATCAGACTCGGTCATGCCCGTTCCTTTCGAGACGCTGATTCCCTATGGAATCATGGTTGCTGTAAGAAGTTGTCCTCGCGGCTACACCGAGCTGTATTTCTCGCAATCCTGGAGCTGAGCTTGAGCAGATGTTCGGAATTACTGGC
Source organism: Colletotrichum trifolii (assembly GCA_004367215.1). Taxonomy (NCBI): domain Eukaryota; kingdom Fungi; phylum Ascomycota; class Sordariomycetes; order Glomerellales; family Glomerellaceae; genus Colletotrichum; species Colletotrichum trifolii. The sequence continues at coordinate 24,202 of RYZW01000256.1, read as the reverse complement.
ACCGGCCTGGCTGTCATCAAGGGTATCCAGAATGGTGGGAAGAAGCCTCGATGGGGCCTGGACCAGTGGGACAGAGTGAGTGCTTGCGATGCGATACCCAACACTAGGCGTCAATAGCTAATGATTACTTTGCAGCAAAGTTCGTAGCAGCACAGGACTTCGGTATGCCTAGCGTTAGGGCTTTCTAGTTCTAACACGCACTCTTAGTGATGGACCGCGATCGAAGACTCACGGGCGACTTGAGAGGACAAATCGATAACGCCGAGGCTGCCCCAGGTTTCGAGGTTAACAACCCTTGGAGAGTATGTCAAACCCTACAATGTCTTACAAGAACACACCATTGATTTATTAACGTACACAGTTAGAGAAGCGTATTTCGTAGTCTCTTTGCCTCGACACAGGCGTGTTTTGTTCCGGATATAGACAACTTTTCTGTCACAGTGTTTACGAGCCGTTCACCAATGCTTCTGTGCAATTGCCCCACTAGTGCTACGATGTACAGCCAAGTTCATGTCATCCACTAGCCGGTGCAACCTAGCAAGCCTGAGCAAATTCCCGAGAAGGTGAACAGTGGTCTACATGAATTTCTATACTTGGATTTTAGGTTTGTTCTTGTTGAGCCCGTCAACCAGAAGGCAAGCTTGACATACATCCTGACTGGACATATACCCGCACCTCCTGCACTTGCCCAATATCTGGACGCCGAACCCAATTTGTGCCTGGCTTGACGGCATTACGGGTGCGTGATGGCTAGCAAAGTCTATCTCCGCGCGTACGGCGGTACTACTCAACTGCGCCTCGAGGTGTGCGACTTCCTCATTGGAGCCCTTTCGCAGCGCACCGCACCCACTTTCGTAGTCTTCGTTGACACGTGCAGCAGAGCTCTTCCTGCACGCACAGGCGTCGTGTCCTCCCATGACAAGTCTCGCCATATCCTCGCCGCTTCGAACGATGTCTAAGATGGCGCTTGGCCGAACGCGCTCCAGGTTTTTGATCAGGGTGCGGGCAGTGCCCCGGAATGCCTCAGGACTGTATATGCATTCGGTGCTGAAGTAGTCGAGCTTCTTGTGGTGAGCGTACAAGACAATCTCCTTTTCGTAAGAGTACTTGAGAGGCTTGCTGCGCTTGACATCACACGTGTCGTCGCCAGTGACAATGTTGGTGCTTCTGCCGAGTCGTGGCAAGTCACCTCGAAGGAGGTTCATCAGAATGGTTTCAGCAACATCGTCGGCGTTGTGGCCAGTGACAAGGTGCTTGATGCCCAGCATTTTGGCGCCGCGGTCTAGAGCCTGTCGACGAAAGACCCCACAGTATGTGCAGTTGCCTTTCTTCCCGATGGCTTCGACTACCTCGTCCATGGTCCAACCATACAGCTCGTGGTAGCCTACCACAGTAAGGGGCATATCGTATTGAACCGCATTTCTCTTTACCGTTTCCAGCGAGTCATCCCGATACCCTTTGATGCCTTCGTCGATGCTGAGGAGTATGAGATCGACCCCATAGTGATATTTTTCATTGAGGGATTTAAGCACGCTCGCCAGGACTGTGGAGTCCTTGCCACCTGATGCACCTATCGCGACCTTTTGACCAGGAGAGAAAAGCGCCGAGGACACAATTGTGTGATGAACTTCTTCCTCAAATATAAATATGAAGCAAGCCTTGCAGAGCTTATCGTGATTTTTTGGTCGTTTGACGAGGGCGCGCTGCGTCTTGCAGCTCGCGCAGAGTGCCGGAGCCATTAGTATGTGTAGTTGAAAGGCTCTTAGCCGAAATCCTTGCAGTTTCCGATATTTATTTAGGTAGGACGGCTACTGTCGCGGGTGAAGGGGGCCTGAATCCGTTGGTGTATTGTGTAAGATGCGGCATTCGGGACTAAGGGGGACACTACTACCCTAGACTACTATTTGATAGCTATTGGGAATAATGCACTTGAGAGGTAGAGATTATACTAGTGAGATTTCAGGTGGCTGGTACTATTTCTATAGGCTTCACCTTACTTAAATTACTTAAGATAGAATTTTATATAATCAATATTATAGGAGGGACTAATAGCTTGCTTTCTACTACGACTATTAGTAGATATATTACTTCCTAAAGTATAACTTTAACTTTCTTATCTCTATATAAACTATTATAGCTAGCTCCTAGTGAATCTAAAGCTAAGCCTTTTATAGTTATGACTAGTATACCTACCTTGTATTAATCTTTTTAGTAATAAATAACCAATAACTCCTTCTATAATAACTTTATACTTTTATATTTTTATACTCTTATATATTTATAACCATTAATATATAATTTCAATATCTCAAGATATTTAATTACTACTAATTGCAAGTACTCTATTTAAATATTTATCATAAATTCAATATTTACAACTTTAATATCCCTTAGAGTAAAATTTATCCACCCCTAAGATAAAACTTTATACTACTAATACGAAAGTTCTCTATTTTTAATATAAACTAACTTACAATCTTTATATAAGTTTAATGAATTTAACATATCCTTTTTAGTAAATAATCTTAATATATCAAATATTAATATGGTTATATGAAAAGTCCCTGATCTATTTGGGGTTATATACTTCTCCGGGATCTTTTAAAAGTAGTTATATCTAGTTATTAGCTTTTACCTTATTTACCCTATAGATACTACTAGTACTAAAGAAGCACTTAAATAGAAAGAATCTTAAGCAGTAAACATAGTTAGTAAATATAATAACTAATAGATAGAAAGTATACATAAAGAGAAAATATAAGCCTATATCTATCGTAGTTATTTTTATAGAATCATATTAAGTTATTACGTAATACTTATTACTAGCTACTACTACTAATTACTAGTTACTAATAATAACTAGCTATTAATAGCTACTAGTAAAAACTAATAATAAGTAGTAATTACTATGTTTAGTTTATATAACTAGAAAATCTATAACTACTAGTTACGGTTGCTTACTATAAGATTTCAACTTATTATTTCTATTATAAAATAGTAAAAGCTAGTTAGATATTAAACTACTACGTTAAGTGGGAAAATATTTTAAAATATAACTAATATACAAATAATATTTATATTAATATAGATATTTCTAATATAACTAGAAAAGGTTTCAAACCTTTATAATTAAATTATTATTATATTCTAAAATATCTAGTAATTAGTACTATAATATTGTAGTTGTATTGAAGGTCTTTGATCTATTTAAAGTTGTATGCCTCTCCGGAATGCTTTCAAGGAAACTATATCTAGTTATCAGCTCTTACCTTATATATTTTATAGATATTACCAGTACTGAGAAACTATTTGAATAGAAGAAACTTTACATAGTAAACGCGGTTACTTAAGATAATAGGTAATAAATACGGAAGGTATATATAGGCTTATATTTATTATAGTTATTTACTATAGGATCGCAGTTATATAATACTAATATTACTAGCTAGTAGTACTTGATACTAGCTATTAATAGTTGCTAGCTATTAATAGCTATTAATAGGCGCTAATAGCTAGTAGTAGTTATTATATAGTTTATATAATTAGAAAGTATATGTATGTCGTGTCTACTAGTTGCGCTTACCCGCTACCAAATTCGAACCTACTACTCTTGCTGTAAAACGGTAAAAGCTAGCTAGATGTTAAACTACTATATTAAGCGGGTAATTAGTATTATAATAAAGTATTAATATTAAAATATTATCTAATCAATACCTAATTTCTAATATTACTAGCTTAATATAATAAATTATAATATAACTAGATAATTCTCTTTTAAATATCTATAAACTATTTATTAATTATAATATTTAGGATACCTTTATTAAAGCTTAATCTAATATATTAATAGCTTAAGTTATAATAGTTATAACTAGATATTTCTATACCTATCTTATAATTATCTTTTTACAAATAGCTATATAAATTTCGAAGACATTTTAGTTCTATTAACAAAAATATAAGAAAGTAATAAATTATAGAATACCAAGTTCTTATATCTCAAAATAAGTATTTTATTTTATTCTGTTTCTAAAAAAGTTCAAAAAATGCTTAACTTTATTATTTTAGTAATTACTTTCAACTATACATATTAAACCTTAACTTTAATTAAACTCTTCCTAATTATTACGATGAGGTTTTCTATGATTAAAAGATTGAATATTAGAACTATGGGTATAATTATCTATAATAATAAATAACTTCATTACTACTTTGACTAGTTGTAAGCTAGTATTAGTATAAATACTATTATAGAGTAAATTCTATAGTCAAATCTATATATAAACTAAAAGGCTTAGATATTATTCTCAGTATAGAGCAAGAGTAACTAAGTATAATAAATATTACTTCATAGAATTATAAATAATATATATTAAATTAAGTCTCTAAATTATGTAGAATAATCAAAAATCCTATAATTTAAAGAGATATTAAGCTAGGTATATATATTATATTAGCAAACAGAATTAATAGCTTGCTTTTTACTAGAACTATTACTATATATAATTAGAAGATAAAATCTAATATATATTATATATAATTCAATACAACTATATATATTACATGAGATTCTTTTTAAGTAGGCTAAGTAAAGTAAAATCTATAGAAATAGTAGTAGTATTTAAAATTCAATTAGCATGAATATTGCCTATTAACTATATTATCCCTGACATATCTTTCCAGCTTTAAAGGCTTTACTTATAAGCTAACTTTTTAAACAATATTAATTAAAATTTCTACTTATATTTATAAGAAATTCTTTCTAGAACTCTCTTACCTCTATTGAATTTCTATCTCTATAACAGAAGGAATAATATTATCTATAATTTATGTTAGTATTTCTTTAGTTAGAAAATATTTTAAATATATCTCTATGTCTAATACAGTTAAATCTTTTTATTTAACTTTATTATTATCATATTTTAAGACTACTCAATTCTAATAAGTAATGAAATGTCTTATTAGAACTTTGAAATATTCAAATATCTCCTAAATTTCCTCTTTTTATTATAATTTGGAATACTTTTATTAGTGTATTACATAAATTTACAGAGGGCTAATAGCTTACTCTCTGCTATAAGTATTAGTAAATATACTACCCCTAAAATATAACTTTAGCCTTCTTATTCTCCTACTTACTATTATAGGTAAGCCCTAATCAATCTAAAGCTAAGCTTCTTATAAGTATAACTAGTATACTTACTATATATTAACTCTTTTATTATTAAATAACTAATAATTCTTTCTATAATAACTTTACACTTTTATATCTTTATATCTCTATAGTAATTAATATGTAATTCAAATATCTTAGAATATTTCATTACTACTAATTATAAGTACTCTAATTATATATTATTATAATCTCAATATCTATAACCATAATATTCTGATTATAGACTAAGTCTTACTTATTCTCAAGATAAGACTTTATATTAGTAATATAGTTATGTGAAAGGTATTTAATTATTTAAAATCATATAGCTCTCCAGGACTCTTTAAAGTAATTATATCTAGTAGTTAGCTCTGGCTTTATTTACTCTATAAATACTACTGATACTAAGTAAATATTTAAATACAGAAAACTTTAGATAGTAAAAATAATTAATTAATATAATATCTAATAGATAGGGAAAATATAGGCTTATTTATTATAATTATGCTTTGAAGAATTTTAATAAGATGTTATATACTAACTACTATCAGCTATTATTACTTATTATTAACTATTAATAGTTACTAGTTATTAATAATTATTAGTCATAGCTAATAGCTAGTAGTTACTACTAGACTTAGTTAATAAATCTAGAAAGTTTATAATTACTAGTTATATTTATCTACCGCAAGATTCAAACCTACTAATCTCATCGTAAAATAGTAAAGGCTAGATAGATATTAAACTACTATATTAAGTAAGCTTTATATTATGAATGTAACAGTTTTCTATTACTAATATAAAGTAATTTGCAATTTCTATATAAGTATAATAAGACCTAATCTATTCTTATAAGTAAATGGTCTTTATATATTAAATATAATTAGTACATAAATAATATTTATGTAAATATAGTAGTTGTTTAATAGGCTTTTGAACTATTAAAAGTTATATACTTCTCGGGAACCTTTTAGAGGAAACTATACCTAATAGTTAGCTCTTACTTTACATATTCTATAGACACTACTAGGACTAAAGAACTATTTAAATAGAGAAAATCTTTTATAGTAAGATATAGTTAGTTAATATAGTAGCTAAAATAATATAAAGAATATTTTAGAAAATGCAAGTACATACCTATATCTTAAGTATTAATTAGTTAAATGATTTTAAGGAGAAAGAATATTTCTATGCTTAAGAATACTATATCCTAAAAATTGACTTTTGATTACTATACTAAGAATACTAAAATCAAAACTTACTAAATCAGGATTATTTAATAGAGTACTCTAATTAACTATTCTAAAAGTACTATTCAACTAAGTATCTAATATAGTTATATTTTGATTTATTATAGGTAAACTTAACATTTATTCAGTATTATTACTAGTAATAACCCTTCTTCGTTTAAATATATTCTACTTTGGTTTTAGATATAATCCAACTTGAAAAGCAATATATTTATTTCTACCTAAGTTTTCCTTAATACTATAGCTTTCTTTAGTAAAATCTCTTTCACTACTTCTTCTTTATTTTCTAGGTAACTAGTCTAATTAAATAAGTAATCACTTATTTAGTTAGTAAAGTAATATACTATCTAATAAACAAAATACTCACAATTATATACTATATTCTACGACATATTACAAGAATAATCTAAATATATTTATTCACTACAGATCTCTATTCTACAAAATATCTTATAACATAAACCCTTAGAGTAATAATAGAAATACAGTATCATATCTATACTAAGCTCTTTAACACATAATATATAATATCAATAATAGTAAGTAGAAGTAGAAAGCTTAAAACCTAATTCTAATATAATTATAAATGTAAGAATATATAAAGAAATATACTATAAACTAATAAGTAAGAGTTACTTATTTATATTAATCTTAAAGATAAGACTTTTCAGAGAGGAGACCTAGTATTATAACCTAATTAGACAAGAGTCAAATTACAAAGTACCTAGTAGCAATAAGGTTTTTTATATATATCAAAAGAGAAATGCGATAGGGACTTACTAGATTATGAATAAACTATAATATAAATTATATAATAATTGGAAGTAAGTAATTACTTCATAAGATAAGTAATTAATTAGTAAATACTTACAATAATCAGTAGAACTAAGTAATTACTAATTTATAAATAATGATTATATCTTCCTTTCAATTAATAAGTAATAAAACAATATAAAAAGTAATAGGGAAACCTATAATGTTGTAAATTTACATATAAGATAAGCTTGTATCTATTTAAAATTAGACTTTTATAGTTTTTTAGTAATTAATTTCTTATGAATCTTATCTGAGACTTCTAGTTTCACTTTTATAAATATCTTATAACTTTCTTATTAGACTTATAACTAATTACTATAAATCATAGTTACCTGATCTTTGTAGTATGATAATAATACTATTACTTATATTTTATAGTTTTAACTTATTACTAATAGACTTAGTTCTACTAGACTTAAAATTAGCTATAATAGGAAATAGGTAATTTAGATATTATTCTAGAGATATAGTAAGTATAGATTAGGGTCATTATACTAGTAAGGTTTATATAGAGGAAAATAGAGAGAAGGATTTTCAAGAAGTTATATAAAGCTTTTAAAATTAGGAAACTAAAGATATTATAATCCTTAGTATTAAAGATATTTAGTAATATTGTAGAAGAGGTACTATATTTACTAAATATGCTGTAATATATAATTATTAAAATCATATAGTAATTCTTCAATATATATTATATATATTCTCTTAGTTTAAATGTTATAATGTAATATATTTAGAGAATTAATCTTTATTGAAAAGTAGTTTCTTAACAGTAGTTTCTATAAGGTGGTTAGTATATAATCTAGAAGGTTAATTCTTATTTAGATATATTCAAATAATAAACCTCATAACTCTTCATCTTATATAGGGTTTAAATATAGAGCTTTATAATTACTTCTTTTATTATAATAAGCTTTGCTAATTTATAGCTCAGTAGTAATGGAAAGGTTAACTATTAATTAGTATTAGCTTATATAGATAGTAATATATATTATACATATTATATATGATCTTACTATATAGGTATAAAGTGATAGCCTAAGTGATTATTATCATTACTAGTATTAGTACTATTTTCATTATTATATGGTATATTATATAACATTATATAAAGCTCTAGATCTATAGTATAGTAGTTACATAACCAAATTAATTTATTTCAATCTCTATTAAAGTAATTATAGTTTTTATAGCTATTATTTACTTTAATGATACTCAGATGTGGATTTAAATTATAAGAGTTAAATATAGTAATAGTCCTTACTATTATTATTATTATTAGTAGTAGTAATAATTATATTATAGAGATAAACATTAATTAAAATATATTAAAGATAAAAATATAATTATTACATAAAGAAAGAAATAGTTAGCTAGTCTATAATAGTCTAATAGTCTCTTCTATCTATATAGCTAGCATACTATAAAATACCTAGCTTTTGATTTTTGATTTTATTGAATTTATAAGATATTTGAAAAGGTTCTTAATTGCATAATCTTAGGAGTAATTTATACTCATATTTGTTTAACCTTAGCTTCTAGCAGGCTTTTCCTATATAGACTATCACTATAGAATTCTCTATTACTATAAGATTAAATATTAGAACAAAGAGTATAACTATCTATAATAATTGCTAATCTTATTATTCTTTAGATTAGTTATAAGCTAGTATTAATATAAATACTAGTATTAGGTAGAATGTATAAATAAGATAATATGGAGAATAAAGAGCTTGAATATTATTTCAGGTATAGAGCAAAATTAATTAGATATGAATTATATTATTTTAGAGTAACTTAGGATTAGAGTAATGAGTAATTATTATAAGGATTTGAAAGAAAAATATCTATTAGAATTATTATATTTCTTACTATCTTATAATTATTAACGTCTATAAATAATTAATTAAGTCTTTACTTTTAAGAGATACTTATTTTCATTGAACTTTTTAGTACTAATCTAATAGTTACCTAAAATGTTTATCATTTTTATAAGAACTATACTCAATTTGTTTAGAAAATATATTTTAATATAATCCGTAGGAAGGGCTAATAGCTCGCTTTCTACTATAACTATTAGTAGATATGTTACCCCCTAAAATATAACTTTAGCTTTCTTATCCCCTTTACTAACTATTATAGCTAGTCCCTAGTTAATCTAGGGCTAAACTTTTCGTAGCTATAGTAGCTAGTATACTTACTCTATATTAACCTTTTCGATAATAAATAACTAATAACTCTTTCTATAATAATTTTATATTTTTATATTTTTATAGTTTTATAGTTATATATAACTTCTTTGAGGTTGTATTGAAGGTTTTTGATCTATTTAATTATATACTTCTTGGGAACTTTTTAAAGGAAGCTATACTTAGTAGTTAGGTTTTACTTTATTTACCTTATAGATACTACTAGTTCTAAGGAACCGTTTAAATAGAGAAAATTTTAAGTAGTAAGATATAGTTAGTTAATATGATAGCTGATAAATAGAAGGTATATATATACTATTGGTTTATCTGGAGGGTAATATATACTATATATGATCTTGTTATATAGGTGTAAAAGTATCTAGTCATCGTTGTTTTTTATTATTATGTTATATACCTACGCGTAGGCATATAAAGCTCTAGATCTATAGTATACTATAGTACTTAGCTATAGCTAGTAACGGGTATTACTAGGGGATAAAGGTATATAGCCACGTATACCTTATACCTCTAGGGCGTATAGATATATATGCTATATATATATAGAGGCGTATATGCCTCAGGCGTTAACGTATACCTTACAGCATAGTATTACTAATACTAGCAACTTTTCTTTTTACTATATACCCTATATACCTCTATTTATATATAAAAGCTAGTACTAAAAACGCTATAATCATATACTAAAAAATACTATTAAAATAGTATTAATAACAAATATAAAACAACGCCAAAAGTAATCCTTTTACCCCTTACCTAATAATATCTAAATACCCATATTATCTGCTCTACTCAAATTACCTATCCCTCTATTCAAATAATCACATAGTTTAAATTAATAAATCTCTTAAAAGTATAGTTTAGTATACTTTTTATAAAAGTATTAGTAATATTATTATCTCTATTAATCTACTATACTTCATAGAGTTCTTATTACTCGTATAACTACCTTAATACTATAATATTAATTATTAAGCATTTCTCTTTAGTAGTACTAAGCTTTATAAAGTATTTATAAAGTAAGTATAAGTTAATATAGATAATTATTAGGATATAAAAGAAGTTTTAGTATTTAAAGATCTTCTCAAGTATTATAGTAATAGTATATATAAAATCTATACTAGCTATTATAGTATAAATCTCTAAAATAAATATATTCCTAGTAATTCTTTTATTTTTAGTAGAAGAATAATAGATAAAATTACTATAGAAATTAAACTAGCTATTACTAATTACTATCTCTTAGTTTAGGATTATTACGAATCCTAGTTAAGACGAGAAGTTAGTATTATTAATAAAAGAGCTATTAATAAAAGTATAGAGGTATACTTTTAAGAAGTTAAGTAATATAAAGTTGAGGCTATAGTTAAGGTACTCGATGTACTACTTAAAACGCTTATTTAGAGTAGCGGTATTATTAGAAGAAGGTTATTATTCTTATATAGTATATAAGAGGTTGAATAATACTTCGGGTTAATATATCGAAGCGAGGTACGCCCTATATACGTATTATTCAATATATACCTTCTTAAATACCTTAGGCGTAGTATACATATTAAGGAATACTAGCTTTTACCCTTAATACTTTTAGTATAGGTAGAAGGCGTTACTATTAAAGCTTAAGATACCTCTGTTAAACGCTAGAAAAGTAGTTACTATGAAAATTATCTTCAGCTTTACCTTAAATTATATATTTACGAAAAGCTAGGCCTAAGCTATAATTTAGCTATAGGGAGTATAAATACTATTTATTTAGAACTAAGGAGTAAAAAAGAAGTTCTCGTAAAAAACGTGAAAAGTCTATTTAAGAATAATACTAGGAGCTTACTAGTAGTTTACTAGTACCTGACTTCTTAGGTATAGTTATCGGGACTTAAGTAGAGCTAGAATTAACTAGCTAGGTATAGCCTATAATATTACTCCTTATAATACTTAGAATAAATTACCTACTAATAAGTACTAGCCTCAGCGAAGCTATATAATAGCTTAATAATAATTATTATAGAGTCTAAAGAATATTACCTTTTAAGGTAAAATAGCAAATTAGCTATAATATACCTCATAAACTCTATTTTAGCTTAAATATAAGCTTAAATAATATCTCAAAACTATATTATTATACTTTTATACTAAAAGAGAACTAAAGCTGTAACTAAAATTAACTATTAACTACTCTATTAAATCATCAGCAATTATATTAATATTTCAAACTTACTATTATTACTAAAACCTTAAATAATAAAACACGACTTCTTATATACCTTATTTATATCCTTATTCTTAATCTCATTAATAATATATAACTTAAAACACTTATAACTTTTATAGATAATAAAGTTAAACTTAATAATCTCGATAATACTATTAGTAATAATACTCTCAACTTCTTTTTTAATAGATTCCTCAAATAATAAACCTAGTATTATAATAACACCTTTTTTATAGAAAACAAGAGAAAAAGCTATATCTAACTATTCCTTAGCTATAAGATATACTATAAAACAAAACTTATAATTAAATCTCTAAACTAAAATAGTAATAAATTATCTTAGAAAGTTAAAAAATATATTATAGAAATTACTAATAACTCGAGGAAACAAAAGATTATTACTAATAGTAGTAGAGTTACTACTTTATGTAATAATAATATTTTATAGTATCCTCTAGGTATTCAAGGGCTTTTTAGGGATAACAATAAATAAAATCAGGATATTACTATAGGAGTATATATCTCTCGGCAATATTAGACTTCTAGTAAGGGCTCTAGTATTAAGATCTAAGATATATATAAAATAATTATTAATACTTAGTAATATTACTATTAATAGTTTAAATAAGAATACTTAGTTATCCTCGAAATATAGTTTTATAACTATTATTCGAAACTCTTAAGGACTTCGAAAGAGTTCAAGAATATATATCTTACTATGAATAATAATAAGGCAAAATAGGTTTTACTAACTATATTTCTCTTACTATATATATATAAGAGATTAAAATAAGAAGGCTGTTATATGTAAGATATTAAGGCTATTATATATTACTAAAGCTATATTAATAGTATATTCAGTATAAGTATAGTAAACTACTTCTATTACTTTCTAAATAGTATAAATATAAGTAATAATATCTAGGGAAAAAGCAGAGTCATCTATAAAATACAGATATATACTAAAAACAAGTAATATAGGTATAAGGCTATTTAGCTTAGTAGTATTATTAATTACCTTATATACCACCTGAAAAGATACTTCTCAGGTTACTATAGAAACTTTATTATAATAAATCTTATATACTTAGTAGAGGAAAGCGTAGTAATATTTAACTTTATTAATACTATTATACGCTTTAATAAGCATTATTTAAATTATTAATCCTATAGTTTTTACTTCTAATCTAAACTCTTTAGATTAAAATATTATTCCTATATTAGTAGTAATAAAATCTAGAGGGCCCTAATAAGAGTTAATCTAGTATACTTTAAAGGTTTCCTATATTACTTTTACTAATATATTAGGTAAAGATTAAGTAGTATTAAACGTTATAGTAGTATTAATAATATAGAGTATAAGATAGCTGTTAATATAAATAATATTAATAATAACTTTAAAGTTAAACTTGATATCTTCTTATATAGTAAAATAAAAATAGGAAGGGGTAGTACTATATATCTAGTACTAATAATAGTACTATTTAAAAACCTTAAAAGTATAGTATTTAATAAGATATCTTACTTTAGTAAGGATATTATAGAAGTATACTATAATTAGGTATCCGAATTAATAATAGAGTCTCTATATCTCTAACTCTATAAAGTATATAGAGGCAAGTATTTTCTCTTTATCGAGGAGTATCCATAAATACCCCTATTTTCAAATAACAAGCATAACCTTTTTGCCTTAGCAAAGCTAGTTATATATATTATTAAACGTTATACTAAGGTAATCCATATCCGTAAAATAAAGTAAGAATAGGGTATTACATAATATTATATAAAATATAATAACGCTAAGTAGTATAGAAATATCAACTATTCCGAGTATTATTAACAGGGTAGCGTTACTAAAACGGATCATAACTAGTTTGCCTTATAGAAATGTAAAAGTTATAGAAAAGTTAACTATCTACTTAAAAGCTATAAATTAAGAATACCTAGTAGTCGAGAAACCAGTAACACTTAAATCTAGTAAAACTCTTTAAAAAATAGGAGTTAAATAATAGCCCTTAAGTGTAAAAGTAGATACGGGAACTATATCCGCATTCTTAGTAATCTCAGAAACAGTAGTATTCAACTTAGTAAAAGTATATAAAGCTACTTGATTTTAGAAGATTCAAGTAATTTTACTTCTATTTATAGTAATAGGATACTTATCGAAATATACTATAAAGAATTACCTAGAAGTATTAGATATTATAGGGGTAATAGGGGCATAATCCTCAAAATCGTACTATATCTAATATTAAGTAATAAGCTTCTCATACCTGTTATTTCTCAAAAGTACTTAGAAATCATTATTGAAACTATTAATACCTTTATATTTAGTAAGAAAAGTCTAGTATACTATCTAAGTATATACTATTAAATTAGTAATTAACTTATACTTATTATATAAAATATACTACTCCTCGAAGGTATACTTTATCGACTAGTAACCTAATTTGCTATATATATAGTATTTCTTATTAGTATAGGTATATATAGAAATTAGGGGAAAGTAATATTTACTCTGAAGTAGTAAGGAGTATCTAGGGGTATAGCTATAACCTTAAGTATTACCTCGAGGTATATTATATATATAGTTAGTCTAAAACTACTCCTTAGACCTATTACTATTATCTCTAGTATTCTAAAAGTATTATAACTTTTAGAGTACTATAATATTACTTATAGTTAAGTATAACTAGTTATAGAAATTCTANAAGTTAGTATAAGGCTAAAGAGTATTAATTAGTACTTTAGTATATTATAGTATATACTTATAATTTAGTTATTAAAAGCTTTATTAGTATACTAGTTAGCCTTAAATATCTTTTAGAAATTAGTAAGCTTTATAATAAGTATCTTAAATACCTCTTTTTTACTCTAGTTAGGGTTCTTAGCTATTATATTCCTAAGAATAGTACTTTACTAGCTAAAGAGGTAAATCTAGTAAATCTTATTATTTTCAAAATACTCCTAAATACGTATAGCTATCTGATCAAAGTTAAGGCTTTAGCTATAATATATGAAATTATTAAAGTAAAAATTAAAAGCTTAATCCTTTAGTATAATAGAGAATATTCTAGCTTATACGTATTATAAGATACTAAATTTAAAATAATAGTCACAAAAAATATTAACTTTAATCTCGAGAATATTATATAGGTCTCTACTATACTTTATACTTTTATTATATAACTTTATAAGGTCTATTATATACTTAGTAGATAAGTTTTTGAATAGGGGAATAAGGGAAATATAGTAGTAATATTTGGGATAGGGATACTACGTAGTACTATTATCTCAGTATACTTCCTACTAATAAGGGGTCTCTATACTATTCTCCTAGTAGTAAGAGTTCGCTATATTATACTACCTAGGGATTAGTAGTTTTACTAGTAGTAGTAGAAGTTATATATTATATATAAGTAGTAGAGGAAGCTAGGTATCTTACGCGAGTAGTTAAAATTACTAGGTATATTATGTGAGGCTTTTAGATATTAACTAGGTATTAATTATAGGTGTTATAGTTTTACCCTTAAGTTTAATAATATAGGAAAATATCTTAATATTTTTTATTTTAAAGAAATCATTAACCTATTTAGGGTAGTTTTTAATATTAGTCTTAAGGTTTAAGGTTTATTTCTTTATCTTATTAATTTTATTAAAAATCTAAAAGATAAAGTACTTATTCTAAGCGAGTTAGTATAATACTAAATAGATCTTCTTTCTTAATTTATTAATTTTAATTCTATAGTTAATAAGGAAATCTTAGAAGTAGTGGATAATATATTTATAGATAAGTTATTATATTATTATAAGCTACTTATTAAAATCTATCCTAAAATAATCAAAAAGCTTATATGTTTATATCTCTAGATACTTATATTAGGAGATATAAAATACTATAAAAATAGTAATAACTTTAGTATTTACCTATATAAGGTTATTATATTTAATTTTAAAGGGTTTTCTAAATAGATCTATATTGATAAATAATTCAAGCTAGTCTAGGATTAGATATTTACTACCTAGAGTTATCTAGGCTATTACCTAAACTATTAGTATACTAGGGTTTACCCTAGTATTTAGATTAAGGTATAGTTTAGATATATTAATAAGGGAATATAGAAATATTAAAAAGGGGATAATTTTTAAGAGGATATAGGAGTTTTAAGATACTATATAAGTTTCTTAAGTATAAGAAATATAGGATACTATAAATCTTATATATTATAGGTATCTAGTAGTACTCTGAAAGGTATTATATTCGCTAAATACTTTCTAGTATATACAAAAAAGTATTCTTTAAGTTTACTTTTTTAGTATTTTATAGAATAAAGTTAATATATTAACTTAAAAGTACTTTATTAGGGATAAAGGTAAAAGTAATATCTATAAGGTATCTAAGTTAATACTTATAATCTCGTTTTATATAGACCTTAGGTAAGGGTTTATAATTACTTCTTCTCGTATAAAAACCTTACTAATCTATAGTATAATAGTAATAGATAAGTTAACTACTAATTAGTATTAGTTTATCTAGAGGGTAATATATACTATATATAATCTCGTTATATAAGTATAAAAAGGTCTAGTATTTATTATTATTATTATTATGTTATATACCTATATATAGGTATATTTTCTTTTTATATAAAAACTTTACTAATCTATAGTATAGTAGTAATAGATAAGTTAACTACTAATTAGTATTAGTTTATCTAGAGGGTAATATATACTATATATAATCTCGTTATATAAATATAAAAAAGTCTAGTATTTATTATTTTTTATTATTATATTATATACCTATATATAGGTATATAAGGCTCTAGATCTATAGTATACTATAGTATTTAGTTATAGCTAGTAACGGGTATCGCTAGGGGATAAAGGCATATAGCTACGTATACTTTACATCTCTAGGGTATATAGATATATATACTATATATATATAGAGGTGTACGCGCCTTAGGTATTAATATATGCTTTGCGGTATAGCGTTACCGACATATACCTATATCTATTATAGTTACTCTTTAAGGATTGTAGTTATGTGATACTAATATTAGTTAGCTAGTAGTAACTATTACTTGCTATTAATAGTTACTAGCTATTAATAGTTACTAGCTATTAATAGTTACTAGCTATTAATAATTAGTTAGCTATTAATAACTAGTAGTAAGTACTATTAGCTAGTAGTAGTTACTATATAGTTTACGTAATTGGAAAGTATATAGCTACTAGTTATACTTGCCCGCTATAGGATTCGAACCTACTACTCTTACTATAACAGTAAAAGCTAGCTAGACGTTAAACTACTACGTTAAGCGGGTAGTTATATATAATTTAAATATCTTGAAATACTTAATTATTACTAATTATAGGTATTCTGTTTAAATGTTAGTTATAATTTTAATATTTATAATTTTAATACTTATTATATATAATCAGGGGGTAAAGTCTAGTATATATTATATATAATTAAATATAGCTATATATATTACGTAAGACTTTATTTTAAGTAGTTTAAGTAAGGTAAAGTTTATAGAAATAGTACTAGTATCTGAGGTTTACTTAGTATAAACTCTATTTCTCGAGTATATTATTCTTAATATACTTCTCTAGCTTCGAGGGTTTTGCTTATAAGCTAGCTTTTTTGAATAATACTGATTTAAATTTTCTATTTATATTTTGTAAGGGGTTTTCCTAATAATTTTATTATTTTATTAAATTTCTATTTTTGTGGTAGGAAAAGTAGTACTATTTTTTAGGGTATTTAGGTATTTTGTTTTTTTACTAGGGGGTACTCTAGGTATCTCTATATTTTTAATGCTTCTGATTTTTCTAAGTTCTTTTTTGTATTGTATTTGTAGGTAGTTTAACTAGTCTATTATAATAGTCTAAATAATAAAAGTAGTAAATTAATAGTTCTAGAGAGGTTTTGTGAGGTTGTTAGTTATAAAATCTCCTGAGGGTATATATTTCATCTTGAAGTACTTTTACTAGGCTCTTTAGTGTAGCTAGTAATGATAAATATCTATATATTTTAACTTTATATATAGTTGTATTATTTTAGTAATTATGAGGTATACTACTTACTAGTTATTATACTAGACTTAGATAGCTAGGTAAGATATGTATATTTTAATTTTACTAAATGTATTTGTTATGAGGTTTACTCGAAATATAGTAATTAGATAACTAGTAAAAATAGTTTCTTAAGTAGTTTAAGATAATACTAAGAGTTTTGTTTTAGTTATGAGAGTAGTAATAGTATTATATTTATTAGTTTATTATATTACTAGGTTTCTAAAGAAATATATAGTATATACTTAAGAGTTTTTCTAAGTAGGAGGGGCTGATAGCTCGCTCTCTACTACGACTATTAGTAGATATATTACCCCCTGAAGTATAACTTCAACCCTCCTACCCCCCTTACTAACTATTATAACTAGCTCCTAGCTAACCTAAAACTAAACCCCTTATAACTATAACTAGTATACTTGCCCTATATTAACCTTTTCGATAATAAATAACTAATAACTCCTTCCGCGATAATCTTATACCCTTATACTTTTACGCCCTTATACCCTTATACCCTTATACTTTCACAGCTACGTATGATTCGAATATCTCGAGATATTCAATTACTACTAACTATAAATACTCTATTCGAATATTTATTATAACCTTGATATCTATAACTTTAATATCCTCTAGACTAAACCCTACCTACCCCTAAGACGAGATTTTATACTACTAATACGAAAGTTCTCTACTATATATATAAGCTAACTTATAATTTCTATATAAATGTAATAGGACTTAGCTTATTCTTATTAGTAAATAATCTTAATATATTAATTATAACTCATAGCTAATTTATAAATAATATTTATATAGTTATAGATATTCCTAGTATAGCTAGATAACTTTTACAACCTCTCTAATTATATTATTATAATATTCCAAAATATCTAGTAACTAGTATTATAGTAGTATATTAATATTAAACTATTACTTAATTGATACCTAGTCTTTAATATTCTTAGTTTAGTATAATAAGTTATAGGTTAGCTAGATAATTTCCTTTTAAATATCTATAAGTTATTTATTAATTATAGTATTTAGGATAATTTTATTAAAGCTTATTTTAATAAAGTAATAATTTTAGTTATAATAGTTATAGTTAGATATCTCTATACCTATTCTATATTTCTTTCTTTATAAATAGCTAAATAAATTTCGAGGAGATTTTAGTTCTATTATAAAAGATATAGAAAAGTAATAGATTATAGAATACCTAGCTTTTATAGGTATTTGATTTTATTCTATTTTTAAGAAGTCTATAAAGGTTCTTCACCCTATAACTTTAGTAGTTACTTTTAGTTATATATATTAAAACCTAGTTTTAATAAAACTTTCCCTAACTATTATTACGAGGTCTTCTACTACTATAGGGTTAAATATCGGAATTAGGGGTATAATTATCTATAATAATAGGTAATCTTATTACTATTTTAACTAGTTATAAACTAGTATTAGTATGAATACTATTTTTAGGTAAAATGTATAGTTAAATCTATATATAGGGTGAAGAGTTTAGATACTATTCTAGGTATACAGTAAAAGTAACTAAATGAAGAGTTTTTCTAATTATTATTATTTATAAAGCTTATATCTACAGTAATAATAAGGCTATTAAATAGATTACTAGTGTTATAGCTAAATTTTAAATAGAAACTTTTTCTTTTCTTAAAATATTATATTATTTATTTAGCTTCTATATAGTAGTTATTTATAAGGTTATAGTTAAAAGATGATAATTAGTTTAGTACGTAGGTAATATATAGTTTTATTATAATTATAATATAATTAATAAAACTAATGTTTTATTAGTAGTATTTGATTTTTATATAGGAAGTTTAATTATATTATAAAAGAAGTTCTTTAGTTTTTAGAAGGCTTTTATTAGAGGCTAGCTATAAGAGGTACTTTAGTGGTGCCTTAATAGTATTATAATAAACTTGAAAAGTTTATACTTAAGGTGAAAACTCTTTACTAGACTATAGGGGTAGTAGTTATATAGAGCTTTAATAGTAATATCTTATATAAGCCTTAAGGCTTAGGTTTATAATATACCCCCTATTACCCCTCTATTCTATTATTATAGTAATATATAATACTAATAGTTTTATAATATACTAGTAATATTAAACTACCTAAATTAGTTTAACTAGTAAGAAAAATCTACCTAAAATACCTCTCTTAAGTACTATTAATATTAAATAGTCATACTAATAAAAAAACTTAAGTACTATTAATATGAAATAGTCTTACTAATAAGGAAATTCAAGCTATATTTACCTCGAGTAATCTTATATTATATTCTCCTTTTTATTGATCTATAAGAAACCCCCTTTTCCTTTTTTTATATAGCTTTATTTTCTTCTCTCTAGATTTATATAACCCTCTATTCTATACCTATTATAATACTACTATTCCGCTATTTTTCTACTTTTTTTCTCCTTTTTATATTTTATTTATTACTATATTAACTACTATTACTACTAGTTCTAGACTTCCTAATAATAATTTTTCTTATTATTATACTCCTTCTACACCTACTACTTATATTTATAGTAATTATATTATTAAAGGTAATTCTAATAATAAAGAGAACTAGTTTCCTAATATAGTTATCTCTATTTACCTAAATTATTATTCTAAGAGAAACAAGAATAATATTATTTATACCTATATATCAAGTTATAGCTAATCTTACTATAAATACTTAAAATTAAAAAGTAAGTGTAAGTAGAGATTTCAATTTTTTACTATTAGTTTTAAGTTATATATTACTAATTACTAAGTTAATTATATAATTATATATAATAATTATATTATTACCCCTATAGTTACTATTTCTAAAGAAAAAAGTAATATTATAAGCTACTATACTACTATTCCTTTACTAGAGCTTTGTACTATAATCTAGTATTATAATAATTATTTCTATTATACTTAGTAAGTAGTGTTTATTTATATCACTACTATACTAACTATTATTTTTTCTTATATTAAAAATATCCCTATTTTTACTTTTATTTTTACTCCTAAGTAAATTATTATTAGTCTTAGTAGTATTATATAAATAATAGTAAATCTTTCTTTTTCTCTTTCCTTAGTTTTATTAATACTAGTTTACCTGTCTACTACTACTATTAAATCGCTATCCCCTAATAATACTAATAATACTTTATTTATAAATAAATATTACTTATTACTTTCCCTAATAATAAATAAAAAAGAAGAGGAAGATAATAAAAGGGAGGAAGAATTCTGCAAGTATAAAGAGGAATAGGATAATACTAATCTTTTTATTTAATTTATTTATTTAGTACCCTAGGGGCAAGTCTAGTAACTAGTTATATATACCCCTTAGGTGCTATTATATTACTTAATCTATAATTTATATAAGTTTTTACTATTAGTAAATTAATATTGAATTACTATTCTCTCTAAAACCCCACATTATAACTTAAATTATATTATAACTTTTTTATTAATAAAACTTTCTTAAAACTCCTATATTAAAATATTATAATTCCTCTATTTAACTATTATATTATAATTATATCCTCGCCTTAGTATATTCTTTACTATAAATATCTCCTCAATATTATACTCTTCTTAGGTTTTACTATCCTCTTTAGTAAAGACTAAGATAAGATTAAAATATATATCTATATACTACTATAATAGTAAAAAGCTATCTTTTACTTATTTAATATAATTAACATAAAATATTAAATTAATACTTATAAAAATATCTAATATAATATTTAATAAGTTTCATATATTGATAATTTTATATTTAGAAGATACTTAATTAAATTCCTTACTTAGCTAATCTATTTTAATGTAATATAGTAATAACTATACCTTATCCCTAACCTAGAACCTTTTAGCTACCTATTATATCTTAATTATACTTATTTTATTATATTACTATATATATACTATTACTACTTAAACTATAGTAATACTATTTTTAAAATGAAATAAGAAAACTAAAACCTATCCTAAATTAGAATATATAATTTACTCTACTATCTAGGAACATAAGATAAGTATAATATTAAACCTATCTAAAAACCTATTTAAGCTTATTTTAATTACTAAAAAATCCCTATTATTTAATATTAGTTAATAAATAGTAATATAAACCAACTAGTCTAGCTACGAGAAAATAATATATATTTATAAAAAAACTTAAATCTTAAACATTACTCTCTCTATTCTACTATCTATCTAAAAATAGAATCATATCAATAAGAACTATTATACTTCTATTAACTAATATAATATTATCTAGAAAATACTAATTGAATCTAAATTATAATTAGTAATAATCAGTATAGGGAAATTATAAAACTACTATTAAATATCTTAGAATTTCTCTACATAAACTTTAGTAATTATAAATATTATAATTTCTAACTAGATATATTTTAATAATTAATCTATAGTTACTATAAAGAATCTTAAATCCCCCTCTATAGTAAATAGTAGTTCTATTATAAAATTAATAGAAATGTATAACTAGAACTTATTAAGAATTAAGAGGAATTATAATAAGTTTTAGTAATATTACTATTTCTTATATAAATACTAGTAGATATTATATATTTATACGAAATATTCAATATTTCTTAATATATTATCTTAATACTAGTTTTATAAACGTATTATGAATATTAAATTAATACTAGGATAATTTAAAACTAGGGAATTATAAACTATTTAGAAGATTATAGTTATTAGTAGTTTATATTTAGGAACTTAGATTTAGTTTTAGTAAAGTAAAGTACTATTACTTCTTACTATATAATTAACTATTTATATCTATATTAAAACTTCTAGGGGGAATATCTTTACTATTCAATGGATAATATTTAGGTAAACTTTATATACTAGTATTACTATAATTACCTAGTTTAATAGTAATAGTAATATAATACCTTAGAATATAGTATATTTATCTAGTAATTTACTAGTAGTATCCTAGTAGTTATCCCTTACTTATATAACTCTTCCCTAGCCCCTTTCTATTTATATATTATAAATTAAGAATACTAAAGAAAACTTCTCCTTATTTGTATAATTAACCTAGAAAAGCTAGAAAACTTATATTATAAATTTCAGTTTTATTATAATATCTAAGTCCTATTAAAACAAATATTAGAATACTTTATAAAGTAATTTAGGTAATATTTTAAAATAAAACTAAACTCTAATAAAACTTCTACTTACTTAATTTACTATTCTAAGATAAGTCTAAAACTTATAAAGTATTCTAAAGCTTTATAGTTAGAGAGAATAGTAAATAGCTTTACTATACTTTATAATTCTACTAATTATACTTTTAAATATAATACTACTATATATAGTTCTTTATTATAAATAGTATAGGTCTATTAGGCTAGTATAAATCTAGTTAAATCATAAATAACTAGTTATAATATACTATCCCTATTTTCTTATAAGAAATAATTATTTAATACTATTCCTAAGTAATCTACTTCTACTATTATATATTATTCTAAATCCTATTAAACTATAACTAGTTCCGAGATAAATATAAACTTAAGCTTTTCGAATACTTACTAGTATATAATATCCTAGTAAAATAATATTCTTTTCTATATTAGCTATATAAAAAGCTCTATTAAACTAGAGAAATAGTTAACTAAATTATAATAGAAATTCGCAAATTTAAGGAGATTCTAGATATTATAGATATTCTTAAGAACTTCTTATTCCTATATAATCTTAACTTTTTAGGATTATAATAAATATTTTCCTTTATTTTAATAATAAAACCTAGATATTTTATCTATTTTACTAAGAATTTATATTTCTCTAAGTTTAAATATAGATTAGCTTTTTTTAGTTACTCGAAAACTTACTGAATTTTATCTTTATAATTATATTTTAATTTATCACTATAAATAAAAATATTATCTAAGTAAAATTTAATAAAAATGTTAAGAATACTTTAAAGTATACTATTAATATAATATTAAAACGTTGTAGGTATACTTATTAGTTTAAAAAAAGTAGTAAGCTATTTGAATAAGCTAAAATAGGTCTAAAAAGTAGTTTTTTACTTATCTCCCTCTATAATACAAATCTTATAAAAAACCGCGTAAATATTAACCTTTATAAACTATATTACTTTAAATAATAACTATAATATCTCTTTAATTAGTAGTAAAGGGTATGTAAAAAGTAATAGTTATAGGTACTAATAGTATTAAAGATATAATAATCTATATAAAACTACTATTTCCCCTTAGGTTTTTTAATAAGGAAAATAGGTATTCTAGTTATAGATAAACTAGCCTAGACCTAATCCTTATCTATTAGGTCTATAACTTAGTATTAGACTTTAAAGAAATACTTTTTTAGTATATTATATAGTAATCCCTATAATAGGTCTAGTTTAGTTCTATCTAAGTTCTTCTTTAGGCGAATATAATAGTTAAAGGATTCCCTATATAGA
>RYZW01000255.1:18781-50442 GCA_004367215.1 Colletotrichum trifolii | reverse complement strand
AACGCGGGGCAGGTATACTAGCTACTATAGCTACGAGGGGTTTAGCCTTAGATTAACTAGGGGCTAGCTATAGTAGTTAGTAGGGGGGGTAGGAGGGCTAAAGTTGTATTTTAGGGGGTAATATATCTACTAATAGTTGTAGTAGAGAGCAAGCTATCAGCCCCTCCCTTATTAATATACTATTAAATATTTCTTTAGATATTTTATTAGTACTATTAATTATAGTATTACTTTTAGAATAATAAATCTTATAATAGATCTAAAGTTTTATATTATAGTAGATATTACTTTTATAAACAATAGACTATTTTCTATATTAACTAGTAGTTATATTATCTATTTCGCAAATTCCCCTTTTACTTAGGAATCTAAGAAATAAATAATTATTATTCTAAGTTTTATAGAAGCAGAGTTTATTAACATTATATTTATTACTATATCTTTTAAGTAGATTTAATAATATATTAAGTAATTACTAGATTAATAGATTATTATACTTATAATCTTTTGTACAAATAGTACTAATATTTTAATAAACATTATAAATTCCCTCAATAAAGTATATACATAGAACATTTTTTAATATAAGTAGATTATTTAAGAAATTAATAATAATAGTATAATTACTCTCTATTTTATTAAAAGTATTAATATAACTACTAATAGTTTTATTAAAGTATTAAATACTATTATATATAAGGATTTTATTAGACTACTAGGAATAGCAGATAACTTAGACTAAGTATTACTTCTAAAGTAATTACTAGTATCTAGATTTATTAGTATTTAATTAAAAAGCTTTAAAGTTAATTTAAAGCTAAAAGTATTCTATTTTTTGAAAATTCCTTAGATTGAAATATTTTAGTTAAAACTAGGATTTTCGAGGTTTCAAGCTAGTTTCTTATATTTTAGCTAGTTGTAAATTTAGCCTGAGGAGGAGTATTAAGGGGTAGGTAATATAACTTACCTCTATTATATACTAGTTTTGGCCCCTAGCTTTTAGTTATGCTAGCTTTATTACTTATTATAGGAATAGAGGGCTTCTTTCCCTAGATATTATTACTAATACTACTAGTCTTACCTCACTTTTACCCTCTTGCCTAGAAGCTCTACAATTAACTAGGGGCTAGCTATAATAGTTAGTAGGGGGGTAGGAAAGCTAAAATTATACTTTAGGGGGTAATATATTTACTAATAGTCATAGTAAAGAATAAGCTATGAGCTTCTCCTAAAACTAATACTTATTAAGTTACTTATACTCTATACTTAGAATAGTATCTAAGTATTTTACTTTATATATAGATTTAATTATAAGTTTTACCTAATAATAGTATTTATACTAATACTAGCATATAACTAGTTAAAATAGTAATGAAATTACTTATTATTGTAGATAATTATATTTCTAGTTTTAATATTCAACTCTATAATAAAAGAAGACTTCGTAGTAATCATTAGGGAAAGTTTTATTAAAACTAGGGTTTAATATATATAGCAAAAAATAACTATTAGAATTATAGGGTTGAGAACTTTTTTAAATTTCGTAAAAATAAAATAAAATAGAATACTTATTTCAAAATATAAAAACTAAGTATTCTGTAATCTATCACTTTTCTATAACCTTTATAATAGAATTAAAAACTCTTTAAAATCTATGTAGTTACCTATAAAAACAACTATAGAATAAGTATAGAGATATCTAGCTATAATTATTATAATTAAAGCTATTAGTATATTAAACTAAGCTTTAATAAAATTATTCTAAATATTATAATTAATAAATAGTTTATAGATATTTAAAAGAAAATTATCTAGTTATTCTATAAGCTACTATACTAAGCTAATAACATTAGAAACTAAATATTAATTAGATAATACTTTAATATTTATACTTTACTATAATACTAGTTATTAGATATCTTATAATATTATAGTACTATAATTATAGGGGTTTGAAAAGTTATCTAGTTATACTAGAAATATTTTTATCTATATAAGTATTATTCATATATCAGCTATACGTAATATATTTAAATTACTTACTAATAAAAGTAAACTAAGTCCCGTTATATTTATATAGAAATTATAAGTTAATTTATATTAGTGATAAAGACTTTTTATATTAGTAATATAAAGTTTTATTTTAGGGATAAGTAAAACGTAGCTTATAATAGAAATATTAAGGTTCTAGATATTAAGTTTATAATAAATAATTGAATAGAGTATTTATAGTTAGTAGTAATTAAATATCTTGAGATAATTGAATTATATATAGCTATAAAGGTATAAAGATATAAGAGTATAAANAAAGTTATCGTGGAAAGAGTTATTAGTTATTTATTGTTAAAAAGGTTAATACGAGGCGGGTATACTAGCTACTATAGCTATAAGGGGTTTAGCCCCGGATTAACTAAAAGCTAGCTATAGTAGTTAGTAGGGGGGGTAGGAAAGCTAAAATTATACTTCAAAGGGTAACTTATCTACTAATAGTCGTAGTAGAAAGCAAGCTATCGGCTCCTCCTAAAACTAATACTTATTTAATCACTTTTACTCTATACCTAGAATAGTATCTAAACTCTTTACCTAATATATAAATTTAACTATAGATTTTACTACATAATAGTATTTATACTAATACTAGCTTATGACTAGTTAAAATAGTAATGAAATTACTTATTATTATAGATAATCATACCCCAAGTTCTAATATTTAACCTTATAATAGTAGAAGACCTCGTAGTAATAATTAGGGAAAACCTTATTAAGACTAATTAAAGCTTAATATATATAACTAAAAGTAACTACTAAAATTATAGGGTTAAGAACCTTTTTAAATTTCTTAAACAAAGAATAAAATCGAATACTTACTTCAAAATATAAAAATTAGGTATTTTATAATCTATTATTTTTCTGTAATTTTTATAATAGAACTAAAATCTCTTTAAAATCTATATAATTACTTATAAAAAGATAACTATAAGATAAGTATAGAGATATCTAGCTATAACTATTATAATTAAAACTATTAATTCATTAGACTAAGTTTTAATAAAATTATTTTAAATACTATAATTTAAAATATAGCTTATAGATGATTGAAGAGAAATTATCTAGTTATCTTATAACCTACCATACTAAACTAATAATAGTAGTAACTAGGTATTAATTAAATAATATTCTAATATTAATACTTTATTATAATATTAGTTATTAGATACTTTAGAGTATTATAATATTATAATTATGAAAATTTTAAAAGCTATCTAGCTATATTAGAAATATCTATATTTATATATGTGTTATTTATATATTAGCTATACTTAATTAATATATTAAAATTATTTACTAATAAAAGTAAGGGGAAGGGCTAATAGCTTGCTCTCTACTACGACTATTAGTAGATATATTACCCCCTAAAGTATAATTTTAGCCCTCTTACCCCCTTTTACTAACTACTATAGCTAGCCCCTAGTTAATTTAGGGCTAAACCCCTCATAGCTATAATTAATATACTTGCCCCGTATTAACCTTTTTATAGATAATAAATAACTAATAACTCTTTCCGCGATAACCTTATACTTTTACGCCTTTATATTTTCATAGCTATATATAATTCGAATATCTTGAGATATTTAATTACTACTAACTATAGGTACCTTATTCGAATATTTATTATAACTTCGATATCTATAACTTTAATGATCTTACTAAGTTTTACTTACCCCCGAGACGAGACTTTATACTACTAATACGAAAATTCTCTACTACTAATATAAATTAATTTATAGTTTCTATATAAGTATAACAGGATTTAACTTACTTTTATTAGTAAATAATTTTAATATTAAGTATAGCTAATATATAAATAATATTTATATAAATATAGATATTTCTAGTATAGCTAGATAACTTTTAAAACCCCTATAATTATAGTATTATAATACTCTAAAATATCTAGTAACTAGTATTATAGTAAAGTATCAATATCAGGGTATTATCTAATTAATACCTAGTCTCTCCTATTATGAGCTTAGTATAGTAACTTATAGGATAACTAGATAATTTCCTTTTTAATATCTATAAGTTACTTATTAATTATAGTATTTAGAATAATATTATTAAAACCTAGTTTAATATACTAATAGCTTTAGTTAAAATAGTTATAGCTAGATATTTCTATATTTATCTTATAGTTATTTTTTTATAAGTAGCTATATAAATTTCGAAGAAACTTCAGTATTATTATAAGGATATAATATACTATAACTCTAGCTACTAAGCTATATTAAGAACTATTTAGTTATAGAAGAGTAATAAATCATAGAATACCTAACTTTTATATCTTAAAATAAATACTCTGTTTTATTCTATCTTTAAGAAATTCAAGAAAATTCTCAACCTTATAACCTTAGTAATTACTTTTAGTTTTATATATTAAACCCTAGTCTTAATAAAGCTTTCCCCAACTACTACTACGAGGTCTTCTATTACTATAAAGTTAAATATTAGAACTAGGGGTATAATTATCTATAATAATAGGTAATTTCATTACTATTTTAACTAGTTATAAGCTAGTATTAGCATAAATACTATTACTAGGTAAAACTTATAGATAAATCTATATATAGGGTAAAGAGCTTAGATACTATTCTAGGTATAGAGTAAAAGTAACTAAATAACTAATAAAAGTAAGCTAAGTCCTACTATATTTATATAGAGATTATAAGTTAACTTATATTAGTAATAGAAAACTTTTATATTAGTAGTATAAAGTTTCGTCTTAGGAGTAGGTAAAGCTTAGTCTATAATAGAAATATTAAAGTCGCGGATATTAAGGTTATAATAATCTTTCGAATAGAATACTTATAGTTAGTAGTAATTAAATACTTAAGATATTTAAATTATATATAGCTATAAGGGTATAAAAGTATAAGGGTATAAGGTTGTTATAGAAGAAGTTATAACTTATTTATTATTCAAAAGGTTAATATAGGGTAGGTATATTAGCTACTATAACTACGAGGGGTTTAGCCTTAGATTAATTAGGGGCTAGTTATAGTTGTTAGTAGGGGGGTAAGAAGGCTAAAGTCGTATTTTAGGGGGCAATATATCTACTAATAGTCATAGTAGAGAGCAAGCTATTAGCTTCTCTAAGACTAATACTTATCAATAATAAGTTCTTTATATTTAATAAGAATATAACAATTTTTAAAGACTTAGTTACTTTCACTCTATACCTAGAATAGTATCTAAACTCTTTATTTTATATATAGATTTAACTATAAATCTTACCTGATAATAGTATTTATACTAATACTAGCTTATAACTAGTTAAAATAGTAATAAAATTACTTATTATCGTATATAATTATACCCCTCGTTTTAATATTTAACCCTATAGTAGTAGAAGACTTTATAATAATAATCTATATAAGGATAACTTTACCTAAACTAGGGCTTAGTAGATATAGTTGAAAGTAACTACTAAAGTTATAATATTAAGAACTTTTATAAACTTCTTAAAAATAGAATGAAATAGAATACTTATAAAAGTTAGGTATTCTATAATCTATTGTTTTTCTATATCTATACTTTTATAATAGAACTAAAATCTCTATTAGAAACTAGCTATGAGAGATATTTTAGTAGTGCCTTAACAGTATTATAATGAACTTGAAGAGTTTATATTTAAAGTGAAAACTCTTTACTAGATTATAGGAATAGTAATTTTATAAAGCCTTAATAGTAATATCCTATACAAGCCTTAAAGCTTAGGTCTATAATATACGCCTTGCTTTTTCTTTACTTTATTATAATAGTAATATATAATATAAATAACCTTATAATATACTAGTAACCTCTAACTACCTAAATTAGCTTAACTAATAAAAGAAATCTATCTAAGATATTTCTCCTAGGTATTATTAATATTAGATAGTCCTACTAATAAGAAAATACAAGTATTATTAATATTGAATAGTCCTATTAATAAGAAAACATATATTATAGTTACCCTAAGTAATCCTATACTATATCTTCCCCTCTATCAATTTATAAGAAACCTTTTTTTTAATATAGCTTTACTTTTCTCTTTCTAGATTTATATAACCCCTTATTTCGCGCTTATTATAATATTACTATTTTACTACTTTTCTGCTTTTTTTCCCCTTCTTATATCTTATTTATTATTATATTAACTACTACTATTACTAGTTCTGGATTTCTTAATAATAACTTTTCCTATTACTATACCCCCTCTAAGCTTACTATTTATACCTATAGTAGTTATATTATCAAAGGTAATTCTAATAATAAAGAGAACTAGCCTTTTAATATAGTTATTTCTGCTTGCTTGAATTACTATTCTAAGTGAAATAGGAGTAGTATTACTTATACTTATATACTAGGTTATAGCTAATCTTATTATAAATATTTAAAGTTAAAAATAAGTATAAGTAGGGCTTTTACTTTTTTATTACAAGCTTTAAGTTATATACTACTAGCTACTAAATTGATTATTTCTTTATATTTAGTAATTATATTATTGCCCCTATAGTTACTACTTCTAAAGAAAAAAGCAATAGTACGGGTTACTATACTACTATCTTTTCCCCGGAGTTTTCTACTATAATTTAGTACTATAATAATTACTTCTATTATACTTAGTAAGTAGCCTTTACTTATATTACTACTATACCTACTATTTCTTTTTTTATACTAAAAGTACTCCTACCCCTACCCCTACTTTTATTCTTAAGTAAGTAATTACTAGTTTTAGTAGTATTATATAAATAATAGTAAATGTCTCCTTTTCTTGTTTTTTCTTTTTCTTATTTTAATTTCCCTATAATAGGGTATTATAATATATTCTAGTAGTTATACTATACTTTACTAATATTATAATTTTATCTTTAACCCTATTAATACTAGTTTATTTATCTACTACTACTATTAAATTACTACCCGCTAATAATACTAATAATACTTGACTAATAAATAAGTATTATTTATTACTATTTTTAATGATAAAGAAGAAGAAGAAGAGAATAACAAGGAAGAGGAGGAATTCTAAGGATATAAAGAGGTATAGAATAATACTAATCTTTTTATTTAATTTATTTACTTAGTACCCTAGGGATAAGTTTAGTAATTGGTTATATATATTTCTTAGGGGCTATTATATTACGTAATTTGTAATTTATATAGCTTTTTACTATTAGTAAATCAATATTAAGCTATTATGTTTTCTAATATTTGTATATTATAACTTACATTATATTATAGTTTTATTATTAACAAGGTTTTCTAAGAGTTCTTATATTAGAATATTATAACTTTTCTATTTAACTAATATATTATAATTATACTTTCATTTTAGTATATTATTTATTACTAGTATTTCTTTAATATTATATTCTACTTAGGTTTTACTATTTTCCCTAGTAAAAACTATAATAAGATTAGGTTATGCATTTATATACTATTTCAATAGTAATAAGCTATTTGTTTATTTGATAAAGTTAATATAGAATATGAAGTAGATACTTATAAGGATATCTAAAGTAATATTTAATAGGTTTAATATATTAATAACTTTATATTTAGAAAATACCTAGTTAAGTTTCTTATTTAGCTAATTTATTTTAATATAGTATAGTAATAGCTATACTTTATCCTTTACCTAGAACTTCTTAGCTATTTACTATATCCTATTTATACTTGTTTTATTATACTACTATATATATATTATTACCGCCTAAACTATAATAATACTATCCTTTAAATAAAAAAAGAAAACTAAAACTTATCCTAAACTAGAATATATAAATTATTCTACTACTTTAGAATATAGGATAGGTATAATATTAAACTTATTTAGGAGCTTATTTAAGCTTATTATAGTTACTAATAAGTTTCTATTATTTAGTATTAATTAATAAGTAGTAATATAAGCTAGCTAGTTTAATTATAAGAAAGTAATATATATTTATAAGAAAGCTTAGATTTTAAATATTACTCTCTCTATCCTATTATTTTTCTAGGGATAGAATAATATTAATAAAAACTACTNTATAAGAGTTAGTTATTCTATAATCTATTACTTTTCTATATCTTTTATAATAGAACTAAAATCTCCTCGAAATCTATATAGCTACCTATAAAAAAAGCTATAGAATAGGTATAGAAATATCTAGCTATAACTATTATAACTAAAACTATTATTTCATGAAAATGAACCTTAATAAAATCATCCTAAATACTATAATTCATAAATAACTTATAGATATTTGAAAGAAAATCATCTAGCTAACCTATAATTTACTATACTAAACTAATAATCTTACAAACTAGGTATTAATTAAGTAATACTTTAATATTGATATACTACTATAATTCTAGTTATTAGATACTTTAAAGTATTATAGTAATATAATTATAGAAGTTTTAAAAGTTATCTAGCTATACTAGAAATATCTATATCTATATAAATATTATTTATAAATTAGCTATATTTAATTAATATACTCTGTTTTATTCTATTTCCAAGAGGTTTACAAAAGTTCCCAACCCTATAACCTTAGTAGTTACTTTTAGCTATTTATATCAAGCCTTAGTCTCGATAAAACTTTCTTTATATAAACTATTACTACGAGGTCTTCTACTACTATAAAGTTAAATATCAGAACTAGGGGTATAATTATCTATAATAATAAGTAATTTCATTACTATTTTAACTAGTTATAAGCTAGTATTAGTATATAAAAGTATAGCTAAAAGCCTCGACTAGGAAAGATTCAGATATATAAATAGGGTCTATATTACTATATAGACTATTATTTAAAAGATCTAAGTTATAATCTTTCTACTAAAAACTCTTCTAATACCTAGCTAGCTAATTATTAAGTATATTATATAGTTTATTTATTATATTCTTATAATTATCCCCTTTTCTAAAAACCTTAATCCCTAAAACTATCATTATATATTCTTAATATCTATTATAAAACCTGTAATATATTGCTAACTATTTATTATATATTATCTATAATTATATACTCCTAATATCCCCTATAAAACCTATACTTTATTACTAATTATTTATTATATATAATATTTCCTTTAATACTAGTAATTATATTATTATAATACTATTATTTTTTTTATTAACTTTTTATAGTCTCAATAATAAAACTTATTTTTACTGATAGTAGTATTGGGTTTTTATCTGTTTGTTCTATTATTTGTAAATATATTTACTATTATCCTAATAATATATTTATACTTTTAATCTTATAATATTCATTTATCGGGAATAGGTTTTTAAGATTTACTATAGTCTCTTATAAGATTTCACTATATACTCAGTAAACATTATCTATTCTCTTCTATATATACTTTATTATCATCTTATCTTTATTTATATAATACCTATCCCTAGATACTTCTTTATATTTATTATTTAATTTACTATTACTTCTTTTCTCTATATATGTTTTCCTTTTATTATTACTCTCTTTTTTTATTATTATTATACTATATATTCTACGAAAACATTATAGATTATATCTATTACTACTTTACTTTATACTTTTATTTATAATAAGAATAATATTACTAATAAAAGCTTTCTTTAGCTTTAATTTAGTAACCATTCGCCTTATTTTAATTATCTTTGTTTACTTTACTTTAATACTAAGAAGTTACTCTATATTATTAGTAATTACTTAATAAAATATATTTTTTATAAAAAAATAAAAGAAAGTATTATAGAGTAAATTATCCTTTCACTATCCTTTTACTATTTATTGTTAATATTTTATACTTTAGGTTCTATTTAGGTTATATAGTACTACTTAAATAATATAGAACTAAACTATAGTCTATTACTATATATTTAAGTAACGAGAAGTTACCTCTAAATATAAAAATAAGTTTCTCTGTATACTTACTAAATTATTAGCGAAATAGTATAAAGCTAGTAAAATTATTTAGAACCCCCTTAAAAAAGTAATAAAAAAGAAGCTAGTTATAGACTAACTTTTCTTATAAGAGATATCTTCTATCTATAAATACTAATATTTTATATATATTCTTACTATAAATTACTAAAAACTTATTACATTATTATTACTAATTAATCAAATAGATTAATACCCTAGAAAATAAAGCTAAGGTATTTCGCCGTCTATCTACTATATAACCTACCTATTTTTAAAACAATAATCCTACCTATACTTTAGAAGAAGTATTACTTTATTTTCTTAATAATCCTTATTAAGCCTTAATCCCTAAAAATATTAAGATTCGTCCTATTACTATACTTCCTTACTTTAATAACAACTTCTACTACTATATTACTAAATATTCAGAATATAATATACTTTTATACTTTATTACTATTACTAATAATTACCCTATTCCTCGTAGTTCTAATATTATTATACCTCGCTAAACCTATACCCCATATTTACTATACCTTTCTAAAAATAACAGTAAAAGTAATAATAATAATGAGAATAAAAATAAAAAATCTAAGGTTATAAAGACCCCTTTATAGGCTCCCTACTTTACTACTAGTAATACTAATTTATCTATACCTATTAATTATATCCTATCCTCCGAAATCTACTCAACAAACCCTTAGTATTATTCTTCTTCTAATAATAAAAGTAAAAAAAAAGAGAATAAGAATAAAGAAGAGAAAAAAGAAGAAGATAAAGAACCTCCTACTAAAAAACACAAAACTCATAGTAATTTTATATTTCCTCCTATTACTTCTATATCTAGTAATTACTAGCGTACTACCTATAAATCTATTCTTCTTTAAAAAACTACACTAATTAAGAAAACTACCTTTATAAAAAAAGCTTCTACTACTAAAAAAGCCACCTAGCAAGCTACTATACTTATAATACCTACTATAATACTAATACCTATCCCTATTATACTAATAATACTTATTATCCCTACTATCCCTACAAAAAGAAATCAGGGATACCTTAATAAAAATATACCTAAACCTTAAATATAACAATTATTTCTATTATATATATTCTTACTAAATTATTACTAAAATATACTAATATATCTAATTCAGGGATATACTTCTTAGACTAGTATTCATATTATCTAAATAGTTAATAGAATTATTTCCTCCCCTCTTCTAAGATATAATTACTAAGTTATTAATATTAATAATAAACTAATTATTTTACTTCCTATAATACCTAATTATCTATTTTTCAAATTTCTAAATTACTTCTTATATATTACTTAGGTTAGCTATAATCTCCTATATATTATACTCTATAAGCTACCTAGTTTATTTTATAAAGAAGTATCTATTATTTCCCTCTCTTTATTTCGCTATAATATCTTCTACTTTCTATTCTATAGGGTTATCTTCTAACTTAGGAAAAATAACCTAGTTATTAATATCCTTTTACTACTCTATTCATAGTTCTGGTAAAAAAATAAACAACATATTATATATCTAGTAGTATTACTCTAGTAAATATACCCTATATACCTATTCCCCTACTTTTTTAGTAATTAAGACTTTAATATACTTTAGTACTAATTTCTTATATTTAAACCTAAAGTTCTTTATTAAAAACCCGATAACTATTCCCCAATTATATATTTATAATTAATATCTCGAATTATATACTTTTACTTAATTTTTAACTACTATTTACTAATATTCTACTATCTAGTAATATATTTAGCTAATATAAGTAACTTACTCTATAATACCCTATACTATTAAGTCCTTTTTAGCTATATATTTAACTATTCTTAAATAGAACCTATATAGCCCTTCTATTAATAAATACCTAGTAATACTATATTTACTATTATTATATATAAATATAGCTTCCCTAAACTATACTATTTAGATAATAAATAAACTACTAGTAAATACTCTAAAGTAATACTCTAATATCTAATATATTCGCTCTATTTAACTATCTATCTATAAATAATATACTATTAATAGCTATTATTTAATTAATTATTCTACTATAAATTCTTCTTAAAATTAACTAGTAAAGAGTTTATCTTTATTACTAATAATACTTTTTAAAATACTAAACTAATACTCTACTTCTTTATAAAATATTATTACTAACTCTATAACTATTATTTATTTTATTATTAGAATAAATATTATAAACTTTATAAACCTATCTATAATTACTAGGATAGTATTATATATACTACTATTTCTATATATATTCTCTAGTAATCCTATAATAAAATCTATACTAATTTCTTAAAATAATCCTACTAAGATAAATAGAAACTATAACTAGCTATATAGCTTATATTTTAATATTTTAATCTCCTAGTAAATTTAATATAATATTATATATTCCTATATATCTATAGTTATATTACTCTAATAGAAATTTCATTTTATAAAATTATAAATCTTGTTAGTACTTATATAACCCATTTTACCCTTATTATAGTATAAGTAAATAATTTTATATCTTAGAAATTCTATATTAAATATAATTAGTTTTCCTTAGAAGAGGAATATCTTTTCTATATTTACCAACTACTTTTTCTATTTACTAGCTACTTTCTAAGTTTTCTCTATATATACCTAATAATCTTCATTATAAATCTATAGCTTTTTAATAATTTATTTAGTATTTTTAAAATCCCTTATAGAATATACTATTTTATTTTTATAAAACCCTTTATTACTAAATATAAAATATACTATATTAAAATAATAACCCTAATTCCTTATAAGTTCTCTTTACTTACTAGTATTTACTAAGTATTCCTTATTCTTTTATATATATCTTTACTATAAGTAACTATAATTATAATTATTACTATTTTTCTAGTATCCCTAGTAAAATAATATTTTAGGGAAATTAAATAGTTTTTACTTCTAGGTCTAACTTCTATACTAAAATACTCTTTCTATACTTATATTATCTAAATAAAAGTTTTTATTAATTCTAAATTCCTTTTAACTTTAGTGACTTTTTAGTAACTATCTACTAGTAATAGCTTAGTAAATTATAACTTATCTATGAAAATTAGTAATATATTATAATACTCTACTTCCCCTTTTATATAGTCTAGCTATCTAGATAATCTATCTACTAGATTAGTAACTCTAAACTAGTATTCTAAATTAAAATTAAATATTAAAAATTTATAGATCTAATAAATAAACTTTCCCTAAAAATCCTATATTAGTATTATTATAGTACCTATTAAGGCTTAATAGCTTATTAAAACTATAAGATTCTTCAAGAATCCTATTAAATAATACCCCTAATAATTAAAACTTTTAATAATAACTAATAGCTCTTATTAGCCTATTCCTTATTTCTATTCTATTTTACTAAATTTCTTTAAATAGTAAGTAACTTGTCACTACTAGTTTTCTACTTTTTATAATAAGATACTTAAAATTACTTATTATAATATATCTATCGCTATCCTAATGTTTCTAATAAAGTCCTAATACTAGAAAATAGTTACTAAATAAAAAACATTTTACAGTACTAAGAATATAGATTTTATATTTTCTAGTTATAAGAAAACCTTCTTTTCTATCCCCCCCTTAAAAGATATTATAAGAAATACTATTACCCCTAAATAATTAGTAATAAATGTATAACGTAGTTCACAAGTGAGTGAGCCACACAAGTGAGTGAGCCACTTTTCTAGAATTTCGCACAACCTACCTTTCCCTCTATTTTTCTCCACCTACAACCATGGTACAACATTCAAATGAAAGCGATTTAGTCCTAGCGCTAAATGCGCTCAAATCCGACCCAAAATTAAGCGTGCGAAAGGCTGCATCTCACTACAATGTATCTCGTGCAACCCTCCAACGACGATACCATGGCCAACCTGCTAGACGCGATATCCGACCACCCTGCCAGAATTTAACCTCGTACGAAGAGGAGACCATTGTACGATACATCATTGACCTGGATTCGCGAGCATTTTCGCCACGCTTGAGTGCTGTTCGAGAAATGGCGGATCGACTGCTTCGCGACCGTGGCGCGCGACGCGTCGGAACGAACTGGGCCTCAAACTTCGTACGACGACGACCTGAGCTCCGAACGCGTTTTAATCGAAGAATCGACTATCAGAGAGTCCTCTGCGAAGATCCAGACGCGTATCGCGCGTGGTTTTCCCTCGTACAAAACACAATTGCGAAGTACGGGATAGACGATACTGATATCTATAACTTTGATGAGACTGGGTTTGCGATGGGCAAGATGTCCTCTGAAATGGTTGTTACAGCCTCTGAACGACGTGGCAAGCCAAGAGGAGCACAACAAGGGAATCAGGAATGGGTTACAGTAATCCAGGGTATTGGGTCGTGCGGCTATTCTATCCCGCCGTACATCATCTTTGCAGGCAAGGTCCATCTTGACTCCTGGACGTGCGACAGCCCCCTCCCACCCGACTGGGTAATTACACTTACAGAAAATGGTTGGACGACAAATGAGAAAGGCCTAGAATGGGTACAGCACTTTGATTTCCATACAAGGAGTCGTACGAAGGGTGCTTACCGCCTCCTCATCCTTGATGGCCACGAAAGCCACCATTCTGTCGATTTTGAGCTATACTGCAAGGAGCAGAGGATTATTACACTCTGTATGCCTCCTCATTCATCGCACAAGCTCCAGCCTCTTGATGTTGGCTGCTTTAGTCCCTTAAAACGGGCGTACAGCCAAGAAATTGAGGTCCTTATGCGGGTGCACATTACGCATATTGCAAAGGAAGACTTCCTCCCAGCCTTTTATAAGGCGTACGACAAGGCAATAACAACATCAAACATTCAAGCAGGCTTTAGAGCAACTGGCCTTGTCCCGTACGATCCAGAATATGTAATTTCACAGCTAGATGTGAAGCTTCATACGCCAACACCTCCAGGTTCTTCTGCTGGCTTAACACCAGCTTGGGTCCCAAAGACACCAAACAACCCAATTGAATTCGATTCACATTCTGATTTTATTACAAATCGCATTGTACGACACCAGAATAGCTCCCCAACGTCAATTATTGGGTATATGCAGCAGCTGAAGAAAGGAATCATGGTGGTTGCACACAACCAGGTTTTATTGCAGGCACAAATGACTGAGTATCAAGAGGCAAATGAGCGTATGAGCCGCCGTCGCCGTACGAAAAAAAAACAGCTTCAGAAAGGCGGAACACTTACAATCAATCAGGCAAAGGATATCAAGTCTCAAATTGATGTAACAGAGCAGTTGCAGGTAGAAACAGGTCAGAGTAGTGGTCGTGCGAGAAGGACAGAAACGCGCGCACGACGATGTGGCATCTGTGGAGAGACTGGCCATAATGCTCGCACGTGTCAAAAAGTTGAATCTACCTCTGAAGAAGAGGATTCTGAATAGTTTAAATTAATTTAACGCGTTGTGGTTGATTTCTCTTACACGTTGTTGTACGGGTAGTAGAAAAGTGGCTCACTCACTTGTGTGGCTCACTCACTTGTGAACTACGTTAGTAGAAATTATAGAAACCTAAAAATACCTAAAATTCTTTAAATATTTCTAGTAGCTTCTATTTAATAATAACCGAAACCTTTACTAGATTTATCTTAATACTTTTCTAAGTAATTATATATCCTAGGAAACTTATCTCTTCTATATAAAATTTATATTTAGAAAACTTAGTAAAAAGATATACTTTATATAACCTAGTAAATACCTATAATAATACTTTAATATAGTCTTTTCTAGTATCTATTATATATACTATAATATTATTTATATATATTATATAGTATATATTAATTAAACTAGTAAGTATATAGTTAATATATACCTGAAGTATTACTAGTATATTAGTAAGACTAAATAGTATTACTATATATTTATAGTAGCTATACTATATCCTAAATACTATTTTCTAGTAATCTTCTAGTTTAATCCTAATATAATAATAAATATCTTTAAAACTAATCTTTAAAATCTATATTACTCTTTAAAGTTTATCTAGAAGCTTACTAATAAGTAATAATAAATATTAATTCTTAATTATAACCTTATTAAAACCTCTATAATTAATATATAGTTATAAAAAACTATCTTTCTTTAGAATAAAAAAGATTAGTATACCTACTTTATTTATAAATAGTTATATATATCTATTTACTAAGTTTTCTATAATATATATTTTTAACTTTTCTAGTGACTACTTATTTAGTAGATATATAAACCTATAAAGTAGTTTCTTACCTAGTTCTAGTTTAATAATATATTTAATATCCTTAAAAACTAAGACTAACTTTATTATAACCTTATTAAATATTCCTTATTTATTTATAAATTTTCTACGGATATCTATAGTTATAATAACTTTATCTACTTCCCCAAAGACCTCTATATAAACCCTGAAATCATTACTTACCTTACTAATATATAATATATAAATAGTCCTATTATTCTTAATAATCTCCTAAGTAAATATTTCTAGTTTAGTAATAAATATCTATTTATAATACTAAGTATTTATCTAAATATCTATTATAATACTTTCCTAGCCTATAAAGTCCTATCTTAATAAGAAATCTATATATTTTTCTAACTAGTAAATACTAGTGAATAATTAGTACAATTTCTACGAATAACTATTTAAATTTATAAGAAAAAATATTAACTAGTAATATTTCCCTAGTTTTAATACTAAACTATTAAATCCTTCTAAAATAAGTATAGTTACTTTAGCTAGGACTAGTCTTAGTAATATTACTAGTTATTTACTAATAAGGTCTACTTATAAGTATAAATCTATATTTATTACTACTTCCCTCTTCTTAATACCCTAGAAAATAATCACTAAACCCTTAACTATTTTCCCTATAAAAACTAACTTTTTAGCTAATATAAAAACTAGTAATTCTATCTCTATACCTACTAATTTCCCTAGATCTCTTTAATATAGGAGCTTATATTAATAGCCTAAACTAAAATACAAAAACTTATAATACTTTACTTTTAACTAGTTATTAGTATTGAGTTTATATTTAGTTTAGACTTATAATTCATAATTCTATATCCTATCTTATTATATAAAAAATATACCCCTATAATCTATAGTATAGCTAATATATATATATTCTTCTAACTTAAGGTAAGTATAATATTACCTAACCTACTAGTATCTTATTACTATCTATTTAGTATTAATAGGGTTAATAGGCCTATTTAGCTTACTACCCTTAAAAATAGTAGTAGCTAGAATAACTATAAACTTATATAAGTTTACTTATACCCCCTATTTTATATTAGTTTACTAGTATAATACTATTAGAGTTCTTATAATCTTTTAGCCTCTATTATAATATTTCTAGTTTTTAAAATAAAAATATCAAGTTTCTCTATCTCCCTTTTTAAGCTAAAGTATAAGTAGTAGAAATAGATAAAAGTTTCTCCCTTACTCTAATTAAATCTAGGTATACCTAGGTTCTAATATAGTATTAACTACTTAGTATAATACTATATAAGTAACTAGTATTCTCCTTATTATATTTCTTTAAACTTCTATTTATATAGCTTTTCTTATATTTCTAGGTTAATATATTATTAATGAATAAATATAATAAAATTAGCCTAAGTAGGTTTATTTTCTAAACTAGTTTTATAATTTCTCTATTCTATCTAGAACTAGAATACTAGTTTTGTAAATATTTACTAGATCTCTTAGTTAACTATACTACCTAGTTAGATCTAGTAGTTATTTTTAATAGTAGTAATCTAGTTATTAACCTATTTAACTATAAACCTTTCTCCTATTATTCTATAGTTATATCAAAATAGTTTTTCCTAATCTTTAAATAGTTTAAATATTACTAAATACTTAGCTAGCTATTAGATAAAAGCTGAAATCTACTCCTTATAGGTTTCCTACTATTTTTATATTTCTAATAATATATCACTATCTAGGACTATATAGTTTCAAGTATTTAGCTTATAATACTTATTAGATCTAGTTTAAATAAAAATAGTAACTATAATAATACTTAGGATTACTTATTAAATCTAAGTATTAATTACTGAAAACCTAGTAATTACTTAACCTTTTAAAGTATAGTAGAAATTACTCTATTTCTTCCTCCTATATTGGGAAGTAAGTATTCTTTCCTACGAGATATATCCTATATAATATCTTCTAATAATTACCCCTTCTCGATATTTTTAATATACTATTAGCGAAAACTTATATTAATACTAGGCCCTAAATTATCTCAAATAATATATAAAAAGTATTTCTCCTTAAAGTTATCTTTTCCTAAAGTAACTATTCTATTATTACTATTATTTTATTTACTTAATCCTTAGTAATAATGTAGTATAATAGTAGTAGTCTTACTACATACCTCTACTAAGTTAAGTACTAATTATTAAAGTTTATCGAAATTTATATCAGGTCTACGCCTATAAGGTAGCTATTCTCCGTAATACTAGTTATTATTTAATATTTTTACCTATATTAGTTATTTAAAAAATTAAGTAGATATAATAGAATTATAAGAGTATAGCTAAAAGCCTCGACTAGGAAAAGTTTAGATATATAAATAAAATCTATATTACTATATAGACTATTACTTGAAAGATCCAAGTTATAATCCTTCTACTAAAAACTCTTCTAGTACCTAGCTAGCTAGTTACTAGGTATATTATATAGTCCGTTTATTATATCTTTATATAGTATAAATACTATTATTAGGTAAAATTTATAGTTAAATCTATATATAAGGTAAAGAGCTTAGATACTATTCTAGGTATAGAGCAAAAGTAACCAAATATTTAATTAATATATCAAAATCATTTACTAATAAAAATAAACTAAGTCTTATTATATTTATATAGGAATTATTAATTAGTTTATATTAGTAGTAGAAAACTTTAATATTAGTAGTATAAAGTCTTGTCTTAGAGGTAAGTAAAGCTTAGTAGAGATATTAAGGTTATAGATATTAAGGTTATAATAAATACTTAAATAGAGTACTTATAATTAGTAGTAATTAAATATCTCGAGATATTTGAATTATATATAGCTATTAATGTATAAAAGTATAAGGGTATAAGGTTATTATAGAAGGAATTATTAGTTATTTATTATTTACGAAAAAGTTAATACGGGGTAGGTATACTAGCTATAGCTATAAAAGGTTTAGCCCTAGATTAACTAAGAGCTAGCAATAGAAGTTAATAGGGGGGGTAGGAAAGCTGAAATTATATTTTAGTGGGTAATATATCTACTATATATCTACTAATAGTCGTAGTAGAAAGCGAGCTATCAGCCCCTCCTATAGAAAATTATATAAACATTTAAGCTTTTCTCTTTAAAATCTATGATATTTCTTACATAAATTTCTTTAGTAGTATTTACTAGGAATTATGAATTTTCTTTATAATTAATCTTTCTAGGGGTAGAGTTTTTAAGAATTGTTAATTTAGGTATTTTATAGGTTGATTTGTATTACTTAGTTTTTAGAAAATTATTTAAAAATAGCTTTTAAAGAAGTTTTGAGAAGAGGTTTAAATAAGTATTTATTTTAAAGTTAAAATAATCCTATAGATTATAAACTTTAGTTTTGATCTAGAAAGTATTATACTAGGTAAATTACTAATCAGTTTTTAACAACTAAAAAAAGAGTATTTTAAGTAGATATTATAATATTTGAAACATATAGATTTGGTATAATATATATTTTAAGCTTAGTTGCTTTTTAGTATTATAAGACTCTTAATTATTATATATGATTAAGAATTAAGATCTAATATATATTCTTTATATCTAAATATAGCTAAATATACTATATAAAGCTTTATTTTAAGTAGTTTAAGTAAAGCGAGGCTTATAGAGATATTACTACTAGCTAAGGTTTATTCCGGCGAAAACTCTACCTCTTAATCCGTTATTCCTGATAATAACTCTTTCCACAACAACCTCACACCTTTATACCCTTATACCTTTATACTTTTATAGCTACACACGATTCAAATATCTCGAGATATTTAATTACTACTAACTATAAATACTCTATTTAAATATTTATTATAACCTTAATATCTATAACTTAAATATCTTTACTAAGTTGTACTTACCCCTAAGACGAGACTTTATACTACTAATATAAACGTTCTCTATTACTAATATAAGTTAACTTATAATTTCTATATAAATATGATAGGATTTAAATGATTCTTATTAGTAGATTTCTTTAATATATTAAATATAGCTAATATATAAACAATACTTATATAAATATAATTATTTCTTATATAACTAGATAACTTTTAAAACCTTTATAATCATATTATTATAATACTCTAAAGTATCTAGTAATTAGTATTATAGTAAAATATTAATATTAAAGTATTATCTAACTAATACTTGATCTCTAATATTATTAGTTTAGTATAGTAACTTATAGGATAGCTAGATAATTCTCTTTTAACTATTTATAGGTTACTTATTAACAGTATTAT
The DNA here is from genome assembly GCA_004367215.1 of Colletotrichum trifolii. Classification (NCBI taxonomy): domain Eukaryota; kingdom Fungi; phylum Ascomycota; class Sordariomycetes; order Glomerellales; family Glomerellaceae; genus Colletotrichum; species Colletotrichum trifolii. The sequence continues at coordinate 29,935 of RYZW01000255.1, read as the reverse complement.
TCGGAATAACTTTATTAAAACCTCGTTTAATATACTAATAATTTTCATTATAATAGTTATAGCTAGATATCTCTATACTTATCTAATAATTATCTTTTTATAGGTATTTATATAGATTTTAAAGGAATCTTAGTTTTAATATAAAAAATATAGAAAAGTAATGGATTATATATTACTTAGTTTTTATATCTTAAAATAAGTATTCTATTTAATTCTTTTTTTAAGAAGTCTAAAATATTCTTAACCCTATAGATTTAATAGTCATTTTTAGCTTTATATATTAAGCTTTAGTCTTCATAAAACTTTCCTTATATAAACTATTACTACAAGGTTTTCTATTACTATAAAGTTAAATATTAGAATTGGAAGTATAATTATCTATGATAATAGGTAATTTTCTTACTATTTAAACTAGCTATAAGCTAGTATTAGTATAAATACTATTATAGGGTAAAATCTATAGTTAAATCTATATATAATATGAAGAGGTTAGATACTATTCTAAGTATAGAGTAAAAGTAATTAAATATCTATAAGTTTAATATCCTTATTATAGACTAAGTTCTACTTATTTCTAAGATAAACGTTTATACTACTAATATAAAAGCTTTCTATCATTAATATAAACTAACTTATAATCTCTATATTAATATAATAAAACTTAGCCTATTTTTATTAGTAAATAATATTAATATATCAATTGTAGCTTACTTATAAATAATATTTATATATATCTAGATACTTCTAATATAACTAGATAGTTTTTAAAACCTCTTTAATTATCTTACTATAATATTCTAAAATATCTTATAACTACTATTAAAGCAATATATTAATATTAAAATATTACTTAAATAATACCTAGTCTCTAATATTATTAGCTTAATATAGTAGGTTATAAATTAACTAGATAATTTGGTTTTGAATATCTATAAACTATTTATTAATTATAATACTTAACATAAGTTTATGAAAGCTTATTTTAATAAAGTAATAATCTTAGTTATAATAGTTATAGTTAGATATCTCTAGACCTATTATATATCTCTTTTTTATAAATAGTTATATAGCTTTTAAGGAGATTTTAGTTATATTATAAAAGATATAAAAAAGTAATAGATTATAGAATACTTTGCTTTTAGTATTCTATTTTATTCTATTTTATTCTATTTTCAAGTAGTTTTTTAAAGCTCTTAATTCTATTACCTTAACAGGTATTTTTAGCTATATATTCTAAGCTCTAGCTTAGATAAAGCTTTCCCTGATTATTACTATAAGGTTTTCTATTACTATAAAGTTAAATATTAGAACTAGGGGTATAATTATCTATAATAATAGGTAATTTTATTATTATTTTAATTAGTTATAAGCTAGTATTAGTTTTAATACTATTACTAGGTAAAATCTATAGTTAAATCTATTTATAAGGTGAAGAGCTTAGATACTATTCTAGGTATAGAGCAAAGGTAACTAAATAATGTATATAGAAATCTTGTTTTATAATAAGAAGTAAATAAATAGTAAACCTTATTTTTAGATTGTAATGTTTCTTTAATAGTAAAAGTCCTAAGATTAAATCGTAGTTTTATATAATAGACTCGATTAATGAAATAAATAATATTAATATTTAATATAATAGAATGATTACTTTTTAAAGGTATACAAGTCATATAATAAATAGATAGTAATTATATATTTATAATTGTGTATCAAGTAAACTAAATTATTACCTTACTAGAGTTAGTAAAACTTCAATTTTAGTCTAATATTTTTATTAATTTCATAATACTACTAAAGATACTACTATTATATTAATAGTAAGTTAATTATAAAGTATTTATATAGTCGATAATCTCGATACTTTTTTCTTTCTATTTCATTTTACGACTAATTATATTCTATATTTCTAGATTTCACTTTATACTTATTATAGTCTATATTAAACTCAGTAGTTTAGCTATAATATTAGTTGGATTACTACATTTTATAATACTTAACTCTACAAATAAGACATCTTAATGAATTATTAAACTTTCTACGTTATTCTTTCTATATATTATATGATTAGTTCTAAGTTTTAAATATAGTCTAAACTTCTCTATATTATAAAAAAACTATTATTCTATTATCTTAAAACCCATTTTCGCCTCTAGTATTTCTCTCGTTTTTATTTAATTTCATTGATACTTTTATAGTAAGAAAACTTAGTACGATTATTATAGCCACTTGTCAAACTTTAGAATATATAATTTTTTTTTATTTGCAAAGCGGCGTATTACTAAAATGCCTCCGTCGCAATAATCGGAAACGTATTCCTCGTAGGGCTGATGCTTGACGCGGAATATAGGTGTCTGTGCGCCTTCCCCCTTGGGAACACTGCTCTTCGCTGATTGCACAAGCCCAGCGAGGCGACAGCGAGCTACCTTACCCAACTTCACTCTGCTTTTGTGGGGAAACCAACATCGCCTCACCCGGACCTACTTATGATGGCAGCTTTCTAGACCGAACATCAGAGAGTATGTTTGAGAGAGGCTGTCCATACTGCTCACCAGCTTAGGAGGAAAAATGATCTGATCTGCCTGCTGGGCCCCAAAACTATGACGCTGGACTACAATAGTCAACGGAGCATTCATCGATCAGAAAACAAGGGAAACCAGGCCTCACAGTGTTCATACCTATACGCGGTTAGTAGAAGGGTGACAGTGACGATGGCGAATGTAAAATGGCTACCCGTACCCTCGCAGCAGCGTTCATTAGAACCTGACCACTGCAACTTCGGACCAGCCGCCTCCGTACATACCATCCATGTTTCTTTTCTTACTGCCCTACTTGAGTGTCCCAACGTAGCTTGCCTCAGATAGGCATCTGATCGTTTGATCTACTTTGTGAAGACTTAAATACGTATAGTCTTTCGTGGGCATTAGTGACAACGTACGTAGCCAGAATAGTATGGTTAAATCATGACCATATCCTGCGTTGCTATCTCAGGAGTTGGGCATACTGGGGTCTACAATCGTGCTCCTGAGGATTCGACATTCTTGTCCCAGGCTGCTTGCCTAATTAGACTACTGACTTACAGAATACCTGTTACCCAGTAGCTCCCTTCTCGTCTCCCGCCTCCTGGACCTTCCTTCCCTTTCCGTTGTTGCCCATCACGTGTGGTAGCCCCGGACCCACTCTGGCTTGCTTGCCATCTTCTGCCTGCGCTTTCAAGCCTCCCCTTCTGCTTCTTTCCTCTCTCCTCCAAGTAGCAGATTATATCCACTTGGGAATCGAGTCCGGGCGAGCGGATTCTGCTTCTTGCTTAAGGTACTTCAGGAAACCCCATGTCCTCATTTCTTTCTCCCACCCATCTCTCTTGAAAGTGGTAGTGTCTACTTCCCTCTAGGAACAGGGTCTGGGCTTACGGAACGCGCTTTTGGCTCACTTCCACCGCCTTGAACCACTTCCATTTCTCTTCCCTCGTTTCTTCTTTTCCCTACGTCGCGACATCACCTCACTAGGTTTTCATCGAACTTCCCCCCTCCGGCCGATTTGATTCGAAGCTCACGGCTGCCCAGCCTATCTATCTCGTCGATTTCGGTAAGTCTCCGCACCTTCTCCCAACGTCCTCCGCGCCTTTTTATGGCCCAAGTGCGTCTGTCAATTTTCGATCGACGAAAAAGTCGCTCTTGACACATCAGCGCATCCCAGCGCTGCGAATTCCTGTCATCCTGGACACATTATCTCACCTTTGTCGATATACATCTAACACGCTCATCGCACAGATCCGACAGATTCGATACCATGGCCGACAGTGAAAGTTGCTGGGCCACTGAGCCCCAGGTATGTACTGGCTCTGAGTTTACTTAACACGATTCATATTGTAGCTAACAATCACCTAGGACGATGAATGCGACCATGCCAGCACCGAAATGCAAGGTTCAGAGCAGGCCAAGGATGTAAGTTTGCGTCTCAGTCTGGATGTTACTTTCCTGCACATGAAATCTAACCATATGTCCCAGTTGACCCCTGATGAGGCGCTGGCCAGAATGGGCTGCCTCGTGAGGGTCTCGAATGACGCTTGTACCTGGCATTCAACGCCCTCGGCGCAGAACACAGAGGGAAACGGCCACCGATTTGGCGAGTGCTCCAGCGAATGCCTATCCTTCGAGATCCAGATCAGCGCTACAAGCGTTACCCCGCTCATGTTGAAATACATCAAACTCGAGATTCACCTGTTTGACGCCGGCTTGCCTGACAGCTGCGTCGGAGAGGCTCTGCTCTACTTCCAAGGAATTGAGAGTCTGGCCGTCGTCGAGCTGGATCTGCACCAGTCCAAGCTTGCACTGCAGGCGCACCATCCAGAGGCCATTCCTAGAACCAACCTCATCAAGATCTCGTTGGACGTCTCGGATCCTACCGTCAACATCTCCGGTTCCCAGGAACTTTCGGTGAGAAACTTTGACAAGGCTCTCAGGATCAGGAGCAAGCCCCCCAACGAGTCGATCGGAGAGGGACGCTTTGCAGAACTCGACGCCGTCCGAAAGATATTGCTCTCACGTCGTACGCACCTCGACATTCTCATACAGAAGCCCAATCTTTTGGATGGCGGAGACTTTGCCAACGACCTTCAAAACACTCTCGAGACTATATTGCGCGCAGACAAAGGTCAAAACCCATTGGACCAGTGGTTCGCAAAGAGCCCCAAGGCTCATGATCTTCCCTTTGGCAATGTGCCCATAATGGGCGGAGCTCTCCCCTCTGGTTTACCGAGACAACTGCCTCTGGTCCGATTCGCTTCGGAAGACCAGTACACGGTCACTCAGATCGTCGGCTCCGTGAACGCAGCCCTAGCCGAGCTTGCTGCGAGCTCAGACTCAGTATCTAGAGATTTCGACGCGGTTCTGATTCCCATGTTGAGCGCCAATCAGAGCTCCCAGTTCATCGTCGCACTCATTCCTAAAGGGCGTGACACCTATCTCCCGACGTACGGCGAGAACTGTCACATTCAAATCGCAGACCAGAAGGCCAAATCCGTGGTTGCCCTCCCCGACATGAGCAGTGTCCATCGGTCTCTGGCATCTCACGTCGGACGACACGAGGACGATGACAATGCGTATTTCGTTGATTCGATCCGCGAGCACCTAGAAACCCTGTCTCGAAAAGCCTTTGAAGATTCAGTCATCCTTTCGTTGCGTCGCAACAATGATGAAAGTCCTGAAGAGCATGGTGCTAGGCTGTCAAACTTCCTGGAGCACAACCAGAGCTCTCTCATTCCTGAAGTTTCCAAGACCCCTGGCGACCAAGAGTCTATCTGGTTTCCAGCAACAAGAGTTGACATTCCCATACCCGTTCTCCCACATGACACCCAGGTTTACATCGCGTCTTGCCCTCTCCAGCCGCGAGACAATGATGCAGCCAACGACGCTCCTCGAATCCCAGTCTCGGTCGTTCTTCCAATCCTCAAGTTAGAACCAGACATCACGATTGAGGCATACTTGAAGAGTGCCCGGAAGAGCCAACGGGATGTCAAAGTCAAGGTTCGTCGCTCGCCCTCGGACAAGACCATCAGGGCCGAAGTACACGCAATGAACCTCCTCCATAACTCGACCTCTGCTACTCTTCAGCAAATCGGGGATCAAAGCGTCGCCGCCTACAACTACATCAAGGCGTTCAAGCGAGATGAAAACACGCCCTCCGTCAATCTGCATGACGTGTTCCCGATTCTCGGTCGGCTTAATCAACTCAAGGACACAAAATGTCCTGAAGAGGTCAGTAATGAGTACGCCAAGCTTGACGATGCGAAGCACAAAGTCCTCAAAGGTCTGGAGGACCTGCCTGCCGGACTGGGATTTATTCCAGGCGTTGCTGGGTCGGGAAAGACTCATTTGATCAAGTTTCTCTTGGCGGTCTGCATGTTTGGCGAAGGTGCTGCGAAACCAGTCCCTGCCATGTACGTCGCTCCGAACAATCAGGCAGTCGATGACATGGCAAACAAGTTTCACGACTACTTTGAGAGCCTTGGTCTCGCAGGAGCACCAACAATCATGCGCTTGTATGGTCTTGATTTCGAAGTCAAGTCGATCACTCGCACCCTCGCGCCCGGACCGAGGCAACCGCACCAGTACTTTGATCTCGACGTCGCGGAAGCTCGAGTCGATGCTATGGACTCCACAATCCAGACGGATCCAGCTTATCAGTTTCTCGCTGTGTATCAACTTGAGAAGTTGGGCGTACAGATGCACCGAGACAAGCAGAGTCGGAACAAGCGGATTCGGCCCACGAAGAATGTGTCCGCGACCACTGCGGCCGTTGATTATTACAAATCCAACATCAGCAAATACCAGGACCTTACGGATTTACTCACCAGAAGCAAGCGCGACGGAAAACTGGACGACGGCGACATCAAAGAAGTTCGGTCGCTAGTCAAAAATGTCTTTCACGAAATGCTTTCGGACTTCAAAGGTGTAATTTGCACTACGCCAGTGGTCTCTGCCAATGCGACCGTTCGAAGGTTTCAGCCGGATCTGATTTTCACAGACGAAGCTGCTCGTCAGTCAGAGCCCAGTGCCCTCATTCCCATTGCGCATTACAGCCCCAAGGCTTGGCTCTTTTTCGGAGACCCATTTCAACTGAAGCCCTACGTTGGTCATGCAACCCGTGTTACGGATAATCCATTCGTCAGACAGCTCTCTGTCTCTTTACTTGAAAGAGCGACGAAAGCCAATGTTGAGATAGGTTGGATGGACGTCTCACACAGATTCCGAGGCAATCTTCGGGCCCTGCCTGACAAGATCAACTACTCAGGGCGAATGAGAGGCTCGTCCCAAATCGTCCGGTGGCCAGATTCCACGAGAGCCTTTGCTGACGAGCTGGTTGCTCTCCTCTCGATCAAGACAAAAGCGACATCGCGTCTTGTTGTGCAATTTCCCACCGCCCGTGCCGAGGAGCGTGGAACGTCGTACCAAAATATGACACACGTCAAATGGGTGACAACTCACATCAAGAAGATGTTGGGTAACGGACGCTTGAAAGACGTCAACTCCGACAATCCAGCCAGGGTGTTGATCGTTCCCCTGTATAAAGCTCAAGTTGACCTATACAAGCAAGTGCTGGCGGAACAACGTGGAACTGGAGACCTGTCCGAGGAAGATGTCCGCCGCATTGACGTGCGCACTCTGGATTCCTCTCAGGGAGAAGAACGCGACCTTGTGATTGTTGACTATGTGCAGACGGAGCGCGCCGGATTCTGTCTCGATGCACACCGCAACTGCCTTGCTACGACTCGAGCCATCCAGGCGGAAATCTTGATTATCAACGAAGACATGCTGCGCCGAGCCAGCAAACTTGGTCAGATCGTCGGCGATGCGTCAGAGTTCGGTTACTGTCTGCAGGTAAGGTCATGCACGAACTGCGGGAGCCCTGCCCACGCAGATGACAACTGTCCCAAGCCGCTTGTCTGCATAGACTGCAAGCAGCCCGGCCACGCCCGTGCGAAGTGCCCTGGCGTCCAATGCCACAATTGCCGAGAGCTTGGCCACCTGGCCGCTAGCTGCCCCAAGAAGAAACTCTGTCAGCAGTGTGGCGAAGAGGAAACCATCACGCACAGGAAGACTTGCTTGGGCAAGAGGATTTGCTCCAACTGCTGGCAATGTCATACTGGGGAAGCCTGCATGATGTGCTCCCACTGCCGCGTGCTGGGCCACAAAGCATACGAGTGCGACAAAAACCCCCACTCGAAGACCGTCAGGGAGCAAAGCACTGTGGTGTGCAATTCCTGCGGCACTTCAGGCCACAAAGCCCGCGATTGCCCGGACAAGCCTCAGAAGAGTTGTCACTCATGCGGATCTACGGATCATCTCAATCGCGACTGCCCCAACCCCCGATGCAGGCTCTGCGATGAATTGGGCCACAAGAAGATGGATTGCCCCAGTCTTCAGTGCAGGAACTGTGGCCAGGTGGGACATACACAGACCCAGTGCAAAAACCGGATGGTTTATTGCAAGAAGTGCAAGCGGTCTGGACATGTGGAGACCAATTGCGACAGACTAGGCGATCCGTCAACAAAACCTACGACTCACGGGAACGACAAATTGGTCACGGTCATTCCATTCGCGGACATGGTGAGACGCCAAGACCAAGGTACACGACCTGGCATTCTCGGACTCATGGATTCTGTCTCTTACGATGAGTTTAAGCGAGCTGAGGATAATGAAGCTAAGGATGAGGGAGCTGAAGTTGAGGGAGCTGAGGATGAAGAAGCTAAGGACGAGGGAGCTGAAGTTGAGGGAGCTGAGGATGAGAGGGCTAAGGATGAGGGAGCCGAAGTTAAGGGGGCTGAAGTTTAGGGAGCCGAAGCCGAAGGTGACAAGGCCCGTACGGAGGATGGAAACGTGTGGTCAAGCTGTGGTAAATACCAGTGGTGAAGCCAAGGCTATGAAGCTCAGGGGCAGACTTGACTACATTGATATGGACATTGGCTCGTTTGGCTGGGCGATGTCGGCTCGTGGAAATCGACCACGACACCTAGGTTTTCGTTAATAATAGTACAGAAAATGGGCGAGGCAGTATCCTCACTACGTTGCATTGCTCGTGTGTTGACGATTGGGTGGCCCGCAGAGTATGGTGCATTCCCTAGGTGTTGGTATGCTTCAACCTCAGCCTCAATAGTCTGGGGTGACACTCGCCTGACAATCCCGCTATCGGCGCCATTACCGGATGACCTGGTTGACGGCGACCAATCTCTCTTTTTCTCAACTAGGTAGCCACCCCCAGCTTATATATCGAATTAATCGTATTATTATTATTAGATCTAAGATCTCTTATAAGGCTATAGAGATACTGTATATAGAGAAAGAGTATATTGATATAGTTCTATAAGATATATATTTAAAATATATCTCTTTTAATCTAATATACCTTTTTAAAAAAGATTTCTAGAACTTCTCTCTATTTATATAAACTTTATAAATAAATTTAAAGAAATTCTTTAATTTATAAATTTTCTAAGAAAATATTATAGTTTCTAACATTTCTTTTTTAAATTTTCAAATAATAGTTATTAGTTATATAGATAAGTATAATGATTAATTAAATAATATTAATTTTAATTTTAATATTTACTTTCTTGGGAAAAGCTGATAGCTCGCTCTCTACTGTAACTATTAGTAAACATATTACCCCCTAAAGTATAACTTTAGCTTTTTTACCCCCCCTACTAATTACTATAACTAGCCCTTAGTTAATCTAAAGCTAAACTCCTCATACCTATAATAGTTAGTATACTTACCCCGTATTAATATTTTTAATAACAAATAACCGATAACTCCTTCCGCGATAACCTTATACCTTTATGCCCTTATACCCTTATACCTTTATAGCTATTAATACACAATTTAAATATCTCGAGATATTTAATTACTACTAATTATAAATACTCTATTCAAATCATAACTTTAATATTTATAATTTTAATATCCCCTAGACTAAGCTTTACTTACTTTTAAGATAAGACTTTATACTACTAATATAAAAGTTCTCTATTACTAATATAAGCTAACTTACGATCTCTATATAAGTATAGCAGGACTTTACTTACCCCTAAGACAAGACTTTATACTACTAATATAAAAATTCTCTACTACTAATATAAGCTAACTTATAATCTCTATATAAATATAGTAGGACTCGGTCTATTCTTATTAGTGAATAATTTTAATATATTAAGTATAGTTGATTTATAAATAATACTTATATAGATATAAATACTTCTAGTATAGCTGGATAGTTTTCAAAACCTCTATAATTATAATACTATAATACTCTAAAGCATCTAGTAATTAGTATTATAGTAGTATATTAATATTAGAATATTACCGTATTAATACCTAATCCTTAATATTATTAGTTTAGTATAGTAGGTTATAGGTTAATTAGATAATCTTTTTTGAAATATTTATAGGTTACTTATTAATTATAGTACTCAGGATAATTTGATTAAAACTTATCATAATAAAATAATAGTTTTAGTTATAATAGTTATAGCTAGATATTTCTATATTTATTCTATAGTTTTTTTTTATAAATAGCTATATAGATTTCAAGGAGATTTTAGTTCTATTATAAAGGATATAGAAAAGTAATAAGTTATAGAATACCTAGCTCTTAGTATTCTATTTTATTCTATCTTTAAGAGGTTTATAAAAATTCTTAACCCTATAACCTTAGTAGTTACTTCTAGCTATATATATTAAACCCTAGCTTAAATAAAGCTTTCCCCGTATAAATTATTACTATAAAACCTTCTATTACCATAAAGTTGAATATTAGAACTAAAGGTATAATTATCTATAATAATAGGTAATTTCATTAATATTTTAACTAGGTATAAGCTAGTATTAGCACGAATACTATTATCGGGTAAAACTTATAGTTAAATCTATATATAAGGTAAAGAGCTTAGATTCTATTCTAGGTATAGAGCAAAAGTAACCAAATATTTACCTTCTTATTAATAGAAAGCTTTTAAATTTCTATATAAATTAGTAGTTTTATTATATAATTATACCGCTTTCTTTTCTTTTTCTTTAAATATAAATTATGATTTAATAATATATAATTTATGATACAAATTTGCTTACTTTTACTATATACCCAGAATAGTATCTAAACTTTTTACTTTATATATAGATTTAGCTATAAGTCCTACCTAATCATAGTATTTATACTAATACTAGTTTATAACTAATTAAAATAGTAATAACATTAGTTATTATTATAGATAATTATTAGAAGCTAGCTACGAGGGATATTTTAGTAGTACTTTAATAGTTTGATAATAAACTAAACAAGTTTATATTTAAAGTAAAAACTCTTTACTAGACTATAGGGATAGTAGTTATATAGAACCTTAATAGTAATATCCTATATGAGCTTTAAAACCTAGTTCTATAATATATTTTTATTACTTTTTTACCCTATTACTATAATAATATATTACAAGTAGTTGTATTGAAGGTCTCTAATCTATTTAAAGTCATATACTTCTCGGAAACCCTTTAAAAGAAACTATACCTAGTATATTAAACCCTATAGATACTACTAGTTCTGAGGAACTATTTAAACGGAGAAAACCTTAGGTAGTAAATATAGTTAGTTAATATAATAAGTAAT
>RYZW01000255.1:4635-18643 GCA_004367215.1 Colletotrichum trifolii | reverse complement strand
CTAGCTATTAATACTAGCTATTAATACTAGCTATTAATACTAGCTATTAATACTAGCTATTAATACTAGCTATTAATACTAGTAGTCGCTAGCTATTAATATTAATAGTTACTAGCTATTAATAGTTATTAACAAGTACCAGTAGCTAGTAGCAGTTACTATATAATTTACGTAATTAGAAAGTATATATATATTTACTAGTTATACTTATCCACTATAGGATTCGAACCTACTACTTTTGCCGTAATAGTAAGAACTAGCTAGACGTTGAACTACTAAATCAAGCGGGTCTATAATAATATATAATATTAATAATTTTATAACATACTAGTAATTTCTAATTACTTAAGTTAGCTTAACTAATAAGAAAAATCTATCTAAAGTACTTTCCCTAAATACTACTAATATCAGATAATCATACTAATAAGAAAATTCAAATACTATTAATATTAGATAGTCCTACTAACAAGAAAATTTATACTATATTTATTTCAAGTACGCCTATACCATACTCTCCTTTTTATTAATCTATAAAAAAACCTTTTTTCTTCTTTTTTTATATGGTTTTACTTTTTTTTAAACTTATATAATCCCCTATTGAATATTTACTATAATACTACTATTTCGCTACTTTTCTACTCCCTTTTACTTTCTCGCGTTTTATTTATTATAATATTAACTACTATCACTACTAGTTCTAGACCTCTTAATAATAATTCTTTTTACTATTATACTCCCTCTAAACCTACTACCTATANGTTTTAAGAAAAGATTCTAGACTATTAATATAGAGCCTCTCTACTATTAATATAAGCAAATGAATGATTTCTATATAAATACAGTAAAACTTAACTTATTCTTATTAATCTATATTCTTCATATATTCAATAAACCTAAGAGATATATAATACTTATATAAATATAAATATTCTTAATATAGCTAAATAGTTTTTTAGATATTTATAATATTAATATTATAATACTTAGAATTATTAGTAATTAGTATTATAATAGTATATTAATATTAAACCATGATAGAATTAGAATTAGGTTTTAAGTCTTATGACCTTAATATAATAGGCCTTTATGAGAATACGTACAGTACTAAAGCAACTATATGACTCTACTAGCTACTACGCGAAATAGGTAGTTTATATAAAGTATAACTATTCTATTTATACGTATTCGAATACTTTATTCTAGTTTAAATTAAATATACTTTTCAATAACTTACTTTTAAACTATATACTATATTATTTACTTATTATAGTTATAAGCCTAGTCATATTTCATTATCCCTAAACTACTTATAATTAATAAATATAAAAGAAATCTTTTTTTAATCTATTTTATTAGTATTTCAATAAATTATTCAAAGATAATATACTTAATTACTAATAGCCTCGATATAATAATAAAATTATCTAATAGTTCTAATTTCAATTATTAATATATTATATTCTAATTCTATATAACTAGCTAAGATATGTAGAAATATATTAATCTCGATATTAAACCTGTTCTTAATATTTTAAAAACAATTAAACTCCTTAAATTTAACTAATAGTTTAGTTAAGAAAATATTACTTAAAAGAAGATTATAAATACTAAACCCTATACTCCTAATACTAAAAAGATTTTTAACTACTATATATTAGATCTCTAGCTTTGAATAGTTCAAGAATCTAACTATAAAGAAATAAAGAAATATTATAATATAATTTAAATATAAGTTAATACTACTATTAATAATAGTTTTCTAATACGTATTCGAATAGAACTTCTTAATACTAATAATATATCTTTTTAAGCTTTCCTAAGAATTCTGAAATATTAATATACCTAGAATAATTTAGTTATATAATAATAAGTTAGACTTAAATATAAGAAAATTCTTAAGAAACCTAATTCAAATATTTCTAGTCTAGTATAGTATAATAAGTAGTATATTACTTTTTTCTAAGTAGTTATATATAATATCCTAGAAATCTAGGGAATCTTTATAGTTAAAGAGTAGTTTTAAATACTTATTTAATATATTTCACCTAGTGAAGTTATAATTTAGTATTAGAATATTATTGAGAAAGAAACTCTAAGCTTTAATATTAAGACTTAAGCTGAATATAAAGAGATCTTTATAGCTTTATCTTATATTAATAAAGGTTTAATAAAAAGCTATAATAAAATACTATTTATATTAGTTACTCTTATAAGAAAACTAGATATAACTTAAACTAAAACAAAATACCTATATAATCCTAAGAATTACCTATACTTTCCAGAAAATTATAGGTATATTAGGTATATTATTACTAGTTTATATACTAGATTCCCTAATATTTGGATACTAGTTATTATTTAAAATAATATTATAAATAAGCTAAATAACTCTAAACTCTATATTCTATAATAGAAACTAGTTAGAAAAGAATAGTTCAATTCTAAGAAGTATACTGATAAAACTAAAGAGGCTTTTTTAGATACTTTAAAAGCCAAATTAGCTCTTTTAAATAATAAGTCTAGTAGTAACTACTAGTTCTCTAGTTTAATATATATTAATATTAATCCTATTCTTTTCAGAAAACTAACTAAAGTTCCCCTATGAGTTTTCTTAATTACCCGAGGACTTTATATATTTTCAAGAAATATAGTTTTTAATAATTATAAAATAATTTATATTACTAATTTCATTGACTTCTTTGAGAAAAGATCTTCTAAGTTTAGTAAAAGAATAGACTTAATTTAATATAATTTAGCTAATTCTCCTATAATTAAATAAAGTAAAAGATTTATTAAGGAAATCCTTGATAGTCTAAGGAAGAAAAATATACTTAATTTAATATTAGATAATATTACTTATATTAAAAATTTCTATACTAATATTATCTTAGAAGTTCTATTTCTTAATAAAAATAAGATTTAATATATAAGACTAAACTATATTCTTAGATTTAGCTTAATTAGATACTTTATTATTATAACATAATTACTTAGAAAATAGAACTTTATTTTCTTTAAATATAAACCTATTTCGAATTACTCTATAGTCTATCTAAGTATTTTTAGTATTATCTTAGAATTACTAGGTATTCTATTCTCTTAATTATACTTTAAAATAACTCTCCTAGAACTAAAATTTCATAATACTTATATATAACACTTTTAAATAAGATATCTAAAATAGATTATTTTTTAAATATTTAGTTTTTAATACTTAAGAAGTAAAGATTATAGGACTAAAATAATCAGACTACTTTTATTATATAATAGTTTATTCTTAATAAGTTATTTCTAGATAAAATTTAGAGTTATACTTAGTTTACCTATCTTATTATATTATCTAAGATCTATTTAACCTTTCTAGGGTATATATAAGTAATTCTTAGGTTTTTATTATTAAAGATAAATTTTCAAATTTACTCTTTTTATTGATACTACTCAATAGAATCTATAATTTAGTTTTTCGAGTATTATTAATATTCAAGAAATAAGTAAGTAAATAGAGAAGTTTTTTAATTTATAAGATTTAATAAGATATTAAAAGAATAGTAATAATAATTAAGAGAGAAAGTAGTTATTAGAGATAGGTAATAAAGTAAAAGATTAATCTTAAGCTATTTCTTTCTTATACTATAAAACTAGTTAAAATAAGTAAATATACTAGAAAAAAACTAATTACTTGAGAAATAAAAATACGAGAAATTGTAAAACTACTACTTAAACTATAAGTGGAATTAATTTAAGTAGTAGTTATACTCCATAATATATTTCTAAATATTCAAAATAACTAGAAATTATTATATATAATTAAAGAAACCTAATATAAATAGTACTTTTATTAATAAATACTAGAGTATATTCCAGACTTTTATTGCGATTTATGATTTTACTAGGAATAGATTTATATCTATAGTTATTAAGTATATCTACTTAAGATATATTATAAATAAAGTGTTTTTAGTGGATATTTTGATAGCTAAGATATATAAATCTAGCATAATATATATTTTTAGCTTAGTAGTTCTTTAGTATTATAAGATTCTTAATTATTATATATATTTAAAGAGTAAGATCGAGTATATATTATATATAACTAAATATAGCTATACGTACTACGTAATATGCTGTTTCGAGTAGTTTTAGTAAAGTAAAGCTTGTAGAGTTAGTGTTACTAGCCGAGATTTATCCGGCGAAAACTCTACTTCTTAAACGTATTATTCCTAATAATAATATATACTAGATTTTATTACACATAATTAGGGGGCAAAATCTAGTATATATTATTTATGACTCAATATAGCTAAGTATAATACGCGAGGTCTTATTTCTATAAAGATATGCTTTATAGCCTATACGGAGAGCCGGGATAGCTAGGATCAGATTACTATATAGATATAGATTATATAATATAGTAGCCTAAAGCTACTATAGGATAAAAGGTCTTTATAGCTATATACTAGTTAGCTTACTAAGTTAAAGTCTTATAATTTATAGAAACCTACTTTTTACTATTAATCTTTCTTTTACTATAAAACTTTTATAATTCTTCAACTTCTACTTCTAAGAGGGGTAAAGCTAAGATTCTTAGTAATAGCTCTATTATAATGAATAGCTATTAAATATACAATTACCGAATACTCAGCAGAAAACTTAGTATCCTAAGTAATAGTATCTGCTGAAAGTTCTACTAAATATATAACCTCTTCTACGCTACCTACACCTTAAATAGTAACTATATCGCCTAAATATATAGCAACTATAATACTTATATACTTCCTTAAATAATAGTTTTATTTTATAGAGATAATATTAGCTTAGCTATCTAGTAGCGAACGTATAGCGACCCCTATACTATTAACCCCGCGATAACTATAAACATTACTTAAAGCTTCCTAGTTACTTATATTGTTTTCTTTATAAAGGTACTACCTTATACAAAATTAAGGATTAGCTAATAGCGATTCAAGATAGCTACGTTTTATACCTAGAAGCCTCTATAGTATATAAGATTTAGTAAGCTATAATAAAACTCTCTTATACTCTCTAGACCTAGTAGTATAACTACTACTATATATTATTACTAGATTTTATATAGGCTGAATTTATAGTGTTTATTTGCTATTTATTAACTAACCTAACTTTATAAGAGTTATACTTTTATAGTATATTCTATATGTTTTAATAGAAAAGCTAGTTCTTACTAAAGTTTTATACTAAAAAGTCGGCTATTTACAAAGCCCTAAGTACCCCTAAACTAGAAGCTTCGAAGCCCTATACTTTTATATTCTTCTATTACCTCAAGGTTAGGTTATAGTAATATTTATAATACTAGAAGTTTGATAAGTAAGTATTTCAAGCAGTAGCCTTAGTAGCTAAGTATTTCTAGGAAGCTTTTTAGAACCCTTAGGGAATATCTATTAGTAGTATTAGGTATACTACTCCTACGAAGGGGTTAGTATCTAAATATCGTAGGGATAAAAGTTCCCCAGCAAAAAAGTTATACCTCAAAGAGTACATTAAAAACTATACCTTATACGAAATATACAGCAAATTAAACTATACTATTACTACTTATTACTATAATAAATTCTATATATTTTACTAGAAACTAAGCTACCTTATAGAAGTTTACTATAAATACTTTACTACTAAAAGCTTACTAACAAAGAATCCCTAAAGCTATATAGAACTTAGAGCTATATAGCATAGAAAAAGTACTTTAGAAAGTAGATAGCTTATAAAGGCTTATTATAAGTATTTTACTAAAAGCTTACTAGAGGGTCCCTAAAGCTATATAAAACCTAAAACTATATAGTATAATAAGAAAACCCAGAAGAGCTTACTAGTAAATATATACTAGTACCTCAGAGGCCTAATTAGCTATAAGAAGCCTTATATACCTAATTAGTAATAGGAAACCTTATAAAAGTATTACTAATATAAGAAGGGGTTAGATATCCTAGGTTTAGCTTTAAAGATCCCGGTTAATACACCGAAACCTTATAAGTTAATATACCTATAGGAAGTACTATTTACTTAATATAGTAGCAGGAGCCTTATGTATTAATATATACGTAAGATGAAAACCCTTATATATTAATATATATATAGGATAACCCTTATATATTAATACATATATAGGATAAACCCTTTCATTATTAATCGCTGAATAGTTAGTAAATAACTAGCGTAACCTTTTATTCTTAATCACTAAATAGTGACTAAATAGCTAGTAAACTATTTTTAAAAGTAACTATATAGTAATTATAAGCCTTAGGGCCTAAGGCTTATAGAGGGGGTGATAGTTGTAAGCATATACCTTATAGCTTATATAGAGAGCCGGGATAGCTAGGATCGGATTACTATTTAGATATAGATTGCGTAATATAGTAGCCTAAAACTACTATGAGATAAAAGGTCTTTATAGCTATATACTAGTTAGCCTACTAAGTTAAAGTCTTTTAACCTATAGAGACCTACCTTTTGCTATTAATCCTTCCCTTACTACAAAACCCTTATAATTTCGAGTAGTTTAAGGAGGGCGAGGCTTATAGAAATTGTATTACTAGCTAAAGTTTCTTCTAGCGAAAACTCTACTATTTAGACGTATTATTCCTAATATACTTTTCTAGTTTTAAAAGTATTACCTATAAACTAGCTTTTTCGAATAATACTATTAATACTTTATTTATATCTTATAAGAAGTATTCTGAATACCTTATTACTTTTATTAAACCTCTACCCCTATAGTAGGAAAAGTAGTATTATTTTCAGGTTATTTAGGTACTTTTTATTTACTAAGAGGTACCTTAAGTAGAAAACTTCTAGTACCTTTAATATCCCAAAATTCTTCTTCTTACTATAACTCTAAGTATCTTAACTAATCTATTCTATTAGTTTAAGTAATAAAAATACTAAACTAGTAACTTTAGAGAAATCTTATAGAATTATTAGCTATAAGGTCCCCTAAAAGTATATATGTAATCTTAAAATATTTCTATTAAGCTTTTTATTATAACTAGTAGTTATAGATATCTATATATTTTAACTTTATATATAATTAGATAGTTTTAGCTGTTATAAAATATATTATCTATTAATTATTATACTAGATTTAGATAGCTAGGTAAAACTTATATATTTTACTTTTATTAAATATATTTATTAAGAAGTCTATTTAAAGTATAGTAATAAAATAACTAGTAAAATAGTTTCTTAAATAGCTTAGGATAATATTAGAAGTTATACTTTAGTTATTAAAATAGTAATAGTATTTTATTTATTAGCTCGTTATACTATTAAACTTCTAAAGAGATATATAGTATATATTTAAAGGTTCTTTTAATTATTACTATTATCTATAAAACTTACATTAATAGTAGTAATAAAGCTATTAAATAGGTTACTAGCTTTATAATTAAACTTAAAATAGAAATTCTTTATCTTATTAAAGTATTATATTATTTATTTAGCTTTAATATAATAGTTATCTAAAAAGTTCTAATTAAAACGTAATAATTAGCTTACTATATAAGTTATTTCTAGTCTTAATATAATAGTAGTATAATTAATAAAGCTAATATCTTATTAGTAATACTTAATCTCTATATAAGAAGCTAAGTTATATTATAAGAAGAGTTTATTAGGCTTTAGAGGAGTTTCGAATTACTTAACATATTATATATACTTCGTGAAACGCTTAAACAGCTTTTTGATATATACTACTTATAAAAATTATAGCTATTATAGTATTTAATCTCGAATAAATTCAGTACTAAGAAACTACTATAAATCCTTATTTCTCTCGAAATAATACTTCTTTTACAGGTCTACTAATAATATAAATAGTTCAAACGTGTTTTTTAAAGAGAAGGAAAACACGTAATTATTAGTATAGAAAAAAAGATAATATACCCCTTAAACTAATAATAAAGTTCTCTTATAATAAGTTTAAAACTAAATTACTCGAAGCCTATTTCTAAGTAATATTACTAGAAAAAAAGAGATCTCTAAAAACTATATCGTACTTTATTTAGGTAGTAGATCTTGTTTTTTATTCGATAACTTAGTAGTATCTCTATATAAATAACCTCGTCGAACACTTTATATACGAACACTAAAATTATATAATATAAAAGTAGTTTAAAATCGAAGTAGTTAGTAATTACTATAAAAGTTTGGAATAGTATACCTACTAGAGTTACTATATAGCTCTTATAGTTATCTTATAGCTATTAATCTCTACGAATAATAAAATAAGCTTTAATTTTCAGGAAGTATTTATACTTATTAAATTTATAAGTATAAACCTAGTAATACCCTAAATTCTTTAAGCCTCTTATAAGAACCCTAGTAATCTCGCTCTAAAAGCGAGACTTAATATAACTCCCGAGATAAGCTTTTTAGCTACTACTATTATTTCAATATATAGATAAGTAAGTACTACTAAGTAAGATATAAGTAATATTAATAATTTTCACTATAAAACCCCTAGAGTAAAAGTTTCTATTTCCCTATATTTTAAGTATTTACTAGTATCTTATCTGTTTTATAACTAAAACTTATTATTAAAAGTTATAATATTTATATCTTAGAATCCTCGAGAAAGTTAAACTTCTAAGATCTTTTTTAGTAAATAATTCATATAACTGTATAGTTATAAGTAGGAGTATTTCAGAATATCTCGAAATAACTAGAAAATATTAACTAAAAAAATAGCTTTAAATAAAGATTTCCTAGCTATAATATAGTATTTTATCTATTTTTTATATTTAACTTTCCTTAATAATAACTAAACTCCTTATTTCTCTATAATTTTATCTATATAAATAAGATTATAAAAGAATATAGTAAATAACTCTAAAGGGGTTATTAATATAAATTTCGTATTTCGTAGTTTTAAATACCTTAGAAAACTTAGAAATAATTACTATATAAACACGAGACTTCAAACTACTATAATTACTATTTATTATATTAATTACTTTATTAAGCTTTTTACTTAAGCTTAAATAAGTAATCAAGCTAATTATAATTAGTTTTACTATAATTAATTATTCTTATAAGTATTAAATACTTTTATTAGAATCAAACTATTTAAAGTTATCCTATAGAGAAGCTGAATCTCTATTGAAGAAAAGTATTTTATTGAAAAAGATATCGCGGATTATTATAAGTTTATTTTAAAGAAAGTTCTATACTTAATATTAGTTAGTTAAAGTATATCTCACTAAAAAGCTAATAAAAATATACCTTTTAAAGTAAATTAGTTAGTTATATTTTGGTTTTATATTAGTAGTTAGAATAAGATATTTATAGCTATAAGTATAAAAATAAGCTAAGTCTAGCTTTATAGTATTATCTTTTTAAATAATTTTGTAAAACCTCTAGTATAGTATTTATTAGCCTAAGAAGTATATTAATATTTAGTTATAAATAAATACTATCGTTTATAAAGCTTTAAACTAGAGATTATAAAGTAACTTACTACTATACTTTATAGGTCTTATATAAGCTTTGATAACTATTCTAATATATTTAGTATTTCTATTTTAGTTTTAAGTTTATAGAATAGATAGTATAAAGTATATACCTCGAGAAAGAAAGTCTATTTTTAACTTCTTATACCTAGGGATTTTGTTATCGTATTCAAAAACCTTAATATTAATACTATACTAGTATTTAAAAAATACTATAAAACTTTTAAATATTCCCGTAGTTATAGTTCTAGTATAATTAATAAAATAGAAATCCTAAGAGTAATTAGTAGTTTAATCTATAAGTATTAAAATAGAAATATAATTATTATAATCCTAGTAATAGGCGTAAAAGTTAAAAATAATACATTCCCCAGAAGTAGTATATAAAGTATTCTTATACTCTATATAATACATCTTTTATTTAGTTTTACTAATACTATATACTTTATATATTCTCCAAATAAATTAGTATTTATTATACTTTAAATAATTATTAGTAATCTAAATACTTTATATAGTAGAGATAAAGTAATTTAGAACCTTTCTACTAAGATACCTTAAGTACTAGTACTAGAACAATTTATTACTTTTTAGGAACTTTTAGATAGTATTTATAGTATACTACTAGTACTAGTAATATTTAGGAAAGAGCTTATACTATACTACTTATATAGATAAAGTAATTAATTTCTTATAGAATATAAAGTACTCGAAGACTTATTAGCTATATTAAATATTAATAGTTATAATCTTAGAATAGTTATTTTTCTATAATTAAGATAAGTAGTTTAGCTTAGTATTTTACTAGTAGTTTTATTTTTATAACTATTAGAAAAGATAAGGTTCCTTACTAGGGTAGTATAAAAAGTAATATTATAGAAATATAATTTAACGTCTCTATTTTCTATAGTTTAAATAAAGATCTTAGTATTACTATAACTTTTTATTAGTATAAGTTTCTTTTTCTATTAAATATAGATTTTTACTAGAACTTTTCAAAGTATTATCAAGTACTCTATATCTTAGAAAATATAAACTAAAATACCTAAATTAATAATAAAAGAGTTTTAAAAAGGTATTACTAAAATCCCTCTTTATAGTATATTTACTATATTATATTACAGCTAATTTAGCTAGAAAGCAAACTATATAATTACTATTATTTAAAGTTCTAAGCTATTTTTAAGAAATCTAAATCCGAGGCTAGTAACTACTTAATCTACTCTTTAGTTAAAAAATTTAAGATTTTGTTTTTATAAGTTAACTTAGGGTATATATAGTAATAGTATACTAATAAGTAGTTAAAGCTATATTTTAGGGAGTATAGAAACTTATCTAAGCTGTAAAAATATCTCTTATTACTTTAAATATTTAAAGTAATTATTAAGGTTTTAGTCAAAATAGTAGAAGTATTATAACCTATTTTACTAGCCTAGAAAGATTTAGGGAAATACTAAATAACCTCTATAATAACTAAGATAATTTTATCTAGGAAGATTAAATTTAAATAGTTATAAATTATTAATATATAACTTTAAATCTAAGCTTTAATAGGCGAGTAAACTAGTAACACTATAAAATTATAACCTTATAGTATTTTAGTTATAGATAAAGTATAGTTAATTACTCGAGCTTTATATATAATATCTTACTATTTCTAAAACTACGTCTTAGTTATTACTTTTATAGTAAAATACTTAAATCTTAGGAATTAAAGTATTTTATAGTATTTTATAGTAGTATTTTAGAAGTATAGATTATTTATAATACTAAAGTAGTTATAGAAGTTCGTAACTTAAATTATTATATCCTCTTCTATATAGTAAAACTAATACTATAATACTTTACTTATATATTCAAGAATCTAACTTATTAGATAATTTGTATTTGAATATTCATATTAGTAATCTCGAGTTTTTAAAGTATAAGTATTATAGAAAATAATATAAGTATTTAAGCTTTTTTCTATAAAATCTATAATATTACTTACTTAAACGTCTCTAGTAATATTAGCTAGGAATTATTAATTTTCCCTATAATTAATTTTTCTAGGGGTTAAACGCCTAAGAATAGTTATTTTAAGTATTTTTTAGGTTTATTAGTATTACCTAGTTTTTAGAAAATTACTTAAGAGAAATTTTCAAGGAAATTCTAAAAAGAAACTTTAGTAAATTATTACTTTAAAGTAATAATATTCCTATAGATTATAAGCCTTAGCTTCCGCCTAAAAAGTACTATACTAAGTGAGCTATGAATTAGCTTTTTTAGAATTAAAAGAAAAGTATTTTTAGTAGATATTTTAATAGTTAAAATATATAATATATACTTTTTAGCCTAGTAGGTCTTTAGTATTATAAGTCTCTTAATTATTATATATAATTAGGGGGTAAAATCTAGTATATGTTATATATAACTAAACGTAGCTAAGCGTAATACGTAAAGTCCTAATTCGAGTATTTTAAGTAGGACGAGGTTTACAGAGACGGTGTTACTAGCTGAAGTTTCTATTATATGTAATTAGGGGGTAAAATCTAGTGTGTATTATATATAGCGAAACGTGGCTAAGTGTTACATATAAGGTCCTATTTCGAGTAGTTTAAGTAGAGCGAGGATTGTAGAGATAGTGTTACTAGCTGAAGTTTCTTCTAGCGAAAACTCTATATTTAGATATATATTATTCCTAATATACCCCTCTAGCCTCAAAGACATTACCTATAGGCTACTTGTTTCGAATAATACTAACTACTTAATTTATATCTTATAAGAAGTATTCTAAATAACCCTATTACTTTTATCAAACTTCTATTCCTATAATAAGAAGAGTAATACTATTTTTAAGTTATTTAAATATTTCTTATTTACTAGGGGGCGTTTTAGGTATAAAGCTTATAATACCTCTAAAATCTTAAAGTTTCTCCTTTTACTATAATTAAAAATATCTTAACTAACCTATTATATTAATCTAAATAATAAATAAACTTAACTAGTAATTTCAGAGAAGTTTCATAAAATTATTAGCTATAAAGTTTCCTAAAATATATATTTAATTTTGAAGTATTTTTACTAGGCTTCTTAGTATAGCTAGTAGTTATAAATATCAGTATATTTTAACTTAGTATATAGTTAGATAGTTTTAGCTATTATAAAGTATATTATCTACTAGTTATTATACTAGATTTAGATAACTAGGTAAAGTTTATATATTTTATTTTACTAAATATATTTATTATAAGGTTTACTCGAAATATAATAATAAAATAACTAGCAAAAATAGCGTTTTAAGTAATTTAAGATAATACTAAAAACTCTACTTTAATTATTAAAATAGTAATAGTATTTTCTTTATTAACTTACTATATAATTAGGTTTCTAAAGAGATATATAATATATATTTAAAAACTTTTTTAATTATTACTATTATCCGCAAAACTAGTATCTATAGTAATAATAAGGTTATTAAATAGATTACTAGTTTTATAGCTAAACTCGAAGTAGAAATTCTTTATCTCGCTAAAGTATTATATTATTTATTCAGTTTCAATATAGTAATTATCTAAAAGATTTTAGTTAAAACGCGATAATTAGCTTACTATATAAATAATATCTAATCTTGTTATAATAGTAGTATAATTAATAAAGCTAATATTTTATTAGTAATATTTAATCTCTATATAAAAGGCTTAATTATATTATAAGAGGAGTTTGTTAAGTTTTAGAGGGTTTTAAATTACTTAATATATTACATATATTTTATAAAGTACTTGAAATACTTATTAATATATACTACTTACGAGAAATATAGCTATTCTACTATTTAATCTTAAATAACCTTAATACTGAAGAATTACTATAAATCCTTATTTTTCTTGAAATAATACTTCTTCTAGAAATCTACTAATAATATAAGTATTTTAGATATGTTTTTTGATAGGAAAGAGAAAATATAATTATTAATATAGAAAAAAAAAATATACCTTTTAAGCTAGTAATAAAACCTTTCCGTAATAGGTTTAAAAGTAAAGTACTTAAAACTTATTTTAAAATTATATTACTAGAAGAAGGGGCTTTTCTAAAAACTATATAATACTTTATTTAAATAGTAGATTTTTCTTTTTATTTAATAACCTAATAGTATTTTTATATAAATAACTTTATTAAGTACTATATATATAAATATATTAATAATATTATATTAGAATAGTTTGGGAGGGGCTGATAGCTCGCTCTCTACTGTGACTATTAGTGGATATATTACCCCCTGAAGTACGACTTTAGCCCTCCTACCCCCCCCACTAACTACTATAGCTAGCTCCTAGTTAATCCGGAGCTAAACCCTTCGTAGCTATAGCTAGTATACCTGCCCCGTATTAACCTTTTCAATAACAAATAACCAACAACTCTTTCCACAACAACCTCACACCCTCACACCTTCACACCCTTATAACTATATATAATTCGAATATCTCAAGATATTCAATTACTACTAATTATAAGCATTCTATTTAAATATTTATTATAATTTTAATATC
>RYZW01000254.1:37838-51990 GCA_004367215.1 Colletotrichum trifolii | reverse complement strand
TTAATAACTAAAATAGAGCTTTTGGTGTTATCTTAGGCTACTTAAGAGGTTATTTTCGTTAGTTACCTTATTACTATATTTTAAGTAGATTTCTTAATAAATATATTTAGTAAGGGTAAAGTATATAAACCTCGCCTAGCTATCTAAATCTAGTATAATAACTAGTAGATAATATACTTAGTAATAGCTCAAATAGTTTAATTATATATGAAGTTGAGGTATATAGATATCTATAATTATTAACTATATTAAGAAGTTTAGTAAGGGTATTTTAAGATTGAATATATATTTTTAGGGGACTTTATAGTTAATAGCTTTATAAAGTTTCTCTGAAGTCGCTAGTTTGGCGTGTTTATTACTTAGATTAATATAATAGACTAGTTAAAATACCTAGAATTATAGCGAGAAGAGGAACTTTGAGATATTAGGGGTACTAGAAACCCTATACTTGAGGTATTCCCTAGTAAATAAGAGGTACCTAAATTACTTGAAAATAGTATTACTTTTCTTGCTATAGAAGTAGAGGTTTAATAAGGGTAATAGGGTTATTTAGAAGGTTTCTTATAAGATATAAATAAAGTATTAATAGTATTATTCGAAAAGCTAGTTTATAAGTAATACTTTCGAGGCTAGAGGGGCGTGTTAGGAATAATACGTTTAAGTAGTAGAGTTTTCACTAGAAGAACTCTCGGCTGCGGCGCTATCTCTATAGGCTTCGCTTTATTTTAACTAGATAAAATAGGATTACGCGTATTATACTTAGCTATATTTAGTTATATATAATACATACTAGATTTTACCCCCTAATTATATATAATAAGTTTTACATAAAATACTTAGGTTTCTCTATTTTATATATATAGTATATAACTTTTTCTATTACTTATATATAGTATATAACTTTTACTACTATTAATAAGACTACTAATCCCTAAGTAATATAGCGCGGAGACTTCTTACTAGTAAGAGATATACTAAAATAATAGTAATATATAATACTCCCCTTTTAAATATTATTCTTATACTTCCCCTATTCCCCTATTCGAAAACTTATCTATTAAATATACTATAAACCTCATAAAATTATATAATAAAAATATAAAATATAGTAGAAACCTATATAATATTCTTAAAACTAAAGTTAATATTTTTTATAATTATTATTTTAAACTTAGTATCCTATACTATATATAAATAGGAGTCTTCTCTATTATAATAAAGGATTAAACCTCTAATTTTTACTTTAATAACTTTATATATTCTAGTTAAAACCTTAACTTTAATTAGATACCTATATATAGTTAGGAGTATTTTAAATATAATAAGATTTACTAGATTTACCTTTCTAACTAGTAAAATACTATTCTTAGAAGTATTATAGCTATGAACCCTAACTAGAGTAAAAAGGAAGTACTCGAGATACTTATTATAAAACTTACTAATTTCTAGAAAATATTTAAAGCTAACTAGTATACTAATAAAGCTTTCTATAACTAGCTTATAAGTATATACTACGGCGTATTAGAATACTAATTAATACTTTTTAGCCTTATACTAACTTCCTAGAATCTCTATAACTAGTTATACTTAGCTATAAGTAATACTATAGTACTCTAAAAGTTATAATACTTTTAGAGTACTGGAGATTAGTTTTATACTAATTTCTTAGAATTTCTATAACTAGTTATATTTAGCTATAAGTAATACTATAGTACTCTAAAAATCATAATACTTTTAGAGTACTAGAAATAATAGTAATATACTTAAGGAATAGTTTTAGACTAATAATATATATAATATACTTCGAGGTAATACTTAAAACTATAGTTATACTTCTAGCTGCTTTTTATTACTTTAGAATAAATATTACCCTCTTCTAATTTCTTTATATACCTATAATAATAAGAAATATTATATATATAGTAAAATAGGTTATTGGTTAATGAGGTATACTTTTGAAGAGTAGTATACTTTATATAATAGGTATAAGTTAACCGCTAATCTAAAAGCTTTCTTTCTAGTAGTATACTATGTTTTTCTCGCTAAATATAAAAGTATTAATAACTTTAATAATAATTTCTAAGTATTCCTGAGAAATAATAAGTATAAGGAGCTTATTACCTAGTATTAGACGTAATATAACTTTGAAGACTATACTCCTATTACTTCTATAATATCTAATACCCCGAGGTAATTCTTTATATTATATTTTAATAAATATCTTACTACTATAAATAGAGGTAAAATTACTTAAATCCTCTAAGATTAGGTAATACTATATATTTTTACTAAGTTAAATATTACTATTCTTAAGATTACTAAAAATATAGATATAACTCCTATATCTACTTTTATACTTAAAAGCTATTACTCAACGATTATTTTATAAGGGACTTTACCTAATTTAGGTATTACTAGTTTCTTAACTATTAACTATTCCTAGTTTATAGCTTTTAAGTAGATAGGTCATTTTTCTATAACTTTTATATTTCTTTAAAGCGAATTAGTTATAATCCGTTTTAGTAGTATTACTTTATTAATAATACTCGGAATGGTTAATATTCCTATACTATTTAGTATTATTATATTTTATATAATACTATATAATACCTTTTTCTTACTCTATTTCATAGATATAGATTATTTTAGTATAATATTTAATAATATATATAACTAGCTATACTAAAGTAAAAAAGTTATACCTATTATTTAAAAATAGGGGTATCTATAAATATTCCTTGATAAAGAAAAAATACTTACTTCTATATACTTTGTAGAGTTAGAGATATAGAGATTCTATTATTAATTTGAATACCTAGCTATAATATACTTCTACAATATCTTTACTAAAATAGAATATCCTTATTAAATATTATACTTTCGAGGTTCTTAAGTAATACTACTACTAGTACTAGACATATAGTATTACCCCTTCTTATTTTCATTTTACTATATAAAAAAATATTAAGTTTAATTTTAAAGTTATTATTAATATTATTTATATTAATAGCTACTTTATACTCTATATTATTAATATTACTATAGTATTTAACATTACTTACTTCTTACTAAATATCTTAATTAAAGTAATATAAGAAGCTTTTAAAATATACTAGATTAACTTTTACTAGAACCCTCTAGATTTTATTACTACTAATACAGGAAAAATAATTCAATCTAAAGAGTTTAGATTAGAAGTAAAAAATATAGGATTAATAGTCTAAATAATACTAATTAAAACGTATAATAGTATTAGTAAAGTTAAGTATTACTACGCTTTCCTCTATTAAATATATATGATTTATTATAATAGAATCCCTATAGTAACTTCAAAAATATCTTTTTAAGTAATATATAAAGTAATTAATAATACTACTAAGCTAAATAGCCTTATACCTATACTACTCATTTTTAATATATATTTATGCTTTATAGATAACATTCCCTTTTCTCTAGATATTATTACTTATATATATACTATTCGGAAAATAAGAGAAATAATCTACTATACTTATACTATATATATTATTAATATAGCTTTAGTAATATATAATAGTTCTAATATCTTATATATAGTAGCTTTTTTACTTTAGTTCCTTATATATATATATAGCGAGAGAAATATAGTTAGTAAAATCCTTTTTACCTTATTATTACTTATAGTAAAATATATATTCTCGAACTCTTTTAAAGTTTTCAAAAGTTTCGAATAATAATTATAAAATTATATTTTAAAGATAACTAATTACTTTTATTAATAATATTACTAATAATAGTAATATTACTAGGTATAGGTAGCTATATTATATATATCCTAGATTTTAATACTAAAGCTTTTACTAGAAGTCTAATATCACTAAGAAATATATACTTTTATAGTAATATCCTAATTTTACCTTCTATTATCCCCGAAGAGCCCTAGAATACTTATTAGATATTATAAAATACTATTATTATATATAGTATTAATTCTACTATTATTCGTAATAATCTTCTATTTCTCTAAGTTATTAGTAATTTCCCTAATATACTTTTTAATTTCCTAAGAAAGCTTACTACTATTCTAGCTTAAAATTTGACTATAAACTTTATTTTATAGTATATTTTATAGTTAAAGAAGAGTTAAATATAGTTTTCTCTCTTGTGTTTTATAAAAAAAGTATTATTATAATACTAAGTCTACTATTCGAAGAGTTAATGAAAAAAGAAGTTAAGAGTATTATTATTAATAATATTATTAAGATTATTAAGTTTAACTTTATCTTTTATAAAAGTTATAAGTACTTTAAGTTATATATTATTAATAAGATTAAAATAAAGGATACTAATAAGGCGTATAAGGAATTATATTTTATAATCTAGGGTTTTAGAGATTATAGTAAGTTCGAAATATTAATATAATTACTAATAATCTAATAGAATAGCTCATAGTTAATTTTAGTTATAGCTTTAGTTTTCTTCTAGTATAAAAGTATAATAATATAGCTTTAAGATATTACTTAAATATATACTTAAGTTAAAATAAAGCTTATAAAGTATATTATAACTAACTTATTATCCTATTTTAAAAAGTAATATTTTCCAGATTCTATAATAATTATTATTAAGCTATTATATAGCTTCGCTAAAACTAGTACTTACTAGTAAGTAACTTATTCTAAATATTATAAAGAATAGTTATAAATAGAAATATCTATATATAACCTATATTTCCTTATTTTATACTATACTAATAATAATTTTAGCTTTATAAGTGTATAAAGTAATAATACTTTAATTTCTTAGATATTATTTTCTTGTACTATAAAAATAAAGAGTTCTAAAAGCTTTATTTAAAATAAAACTAAAGATTACTTTTATAGAGACTATTTCTCTTATATTTAATGGAGGTATCTTAAGCCTCGATAATAATACCCTCTACCTATACTAAAAATACTAAAGGTAAAAGCTAGTACTTTTTAATACTTATACTATACCTAAAATACTTAAGAAAGCATATATCGAATAATATATACGCGGAGCACTAGAAGATGTATATCACTAAAATATCTAGGGTATAAATTAACCTTAATAAGTAAATATTTAAAGCTTTATTCTATATGATCCTAGGAATAATAAACTTAACTATCTTTAGGAAGTTATAGTTATAATACTAATAGGTTATTTTAGACTTTACGAGGAATAAGATATAAATAGATATAATTAGTAGTTTAACTATCTAGACTATTAATAATATACTAAAGGAGATGTATATAGATAGATTTATAAACTCTATTAAGCTATTAGCTATAATATTTTCTAGTTAAGGAGAAGGGGGATATAAATAATTAGTAACTAATTTAATATAGATTAATATAGTTTAGTAGCTATATTACTTATAACTTTAAAGTAGCTACTACTTACTTTACTAGTTATTTATATTTCTTTTATAGATTTATTCAATAAGGATAAAGCTTCTAGCCCCTTACTTTATTAGGGATCTTTTAACTACTATATTTACCTAAAGAAGAATTTAGATAGAATAGAGTTAAACTTACTATAAAGACAATTCTATAATATATTAAAAAAATACTTCTTTAAAGTTTAATACTAAGTGATAGACTTAATAGATAAAGATTAAATCTAAGCTAGTTTATTTATACTTAAAGCATTTATTTCTTTAATAAAAGACCTAGGGTGAAATAGTAGTTTTATATAGATTATTATACTTTTAACATTATTAGTACTTATAACTATTATTCCTTACTACTAAATAACACAATACTATACTTATTATCTTAAGTAATATAGTTTATAAAAATTAAAATTTATATAGCTTTTTATAAGATCTATATTATAGAGGGAAGTAAGTATAAAACTATTTTTAAGACTTATTTTAGTTTATTTAGGTAGCTTATTACCCCTTTTAGGCTAATAAGATATTCTAATATTATATTAAAAGTATATTATAAAGTATTCTTAATAATCTTATTATACTTTACTTAGATAATATTTCTATTTATAGTTATAGGTTAAAAAGTAACTATAAAGATAAAATTAAGTAAGTTTTTAAGTAACTATAAAAAGCTAGTCTATACTTAGGTTTAGAGAAATACGAATTCTTAGTAAAATAGATAAAGTATCTAGGTTTTATTCTTAAAATAAAGAAAAATCTATATTATAATTCTGAAAAGGTTAAAGTTATATAAAAATAAGAGGTTCTTAAGAATGTTTATAGTATATAGAGTTTCCTTAGATTCGCGAAATTTAATTATAACCTAGTTAACTATTTTTCTAGTTTAATAAAGCTTTTTGTATAATTAATATAAAGAAGGGGATTATTCTACTAGGATATTATATACTAATAGATATTCGAAGTACTTAAGCTTATATTCATCTTAGAACTAGTTATAGTTTGATAGGATTTAGAATAGTATATAGTAATAGATGTAGATTACTTAAGAATAGTATTAGCTAGTTATTTATTATAGGAAAATAGGGATAGTATACTATAACTAATTATCTATTATTTAACTAGATTTATTTTAGTTTAGTAAACTTATACTATTTATAATAAAGAACTATTAATAATAATATTATACTTAAAGGTATAGTTAGTAGAATTATAAGGTATAGCAAAACTATTTACTATTTTCTCTAATTATAAAGCTTTAGAATATTTCATAAGTCTAAGATTTATTTTAGAGTAATAAACTAGATAAATAGAAGTTTTATGAGAGTTTAGTTTTATTTTGAAATATTACCTAGGTTATTTAGTAAGGTATTTTAATACTTTTTCTTAATAGGGTTAAGATAATGTAATAGAACTAAAACCTATAATATAAATCTTCTAGTCTTTCTAGGTTAACTATAAAGATAAAGAAAAGTTTTCCCTAGTATTCTTAGTTTATAATATATATATAGAAATAGGTTAAGAAAAAGTTATATAAGTAAGTAATAACTACTAGTATACTACTAGTAAATTACTAGATAGATATACTATATTCTAGGATATTATATTACTAATACTATAGAATTAAGTAATTATAGTAATACTAATATATAAAGTTTACTTAGATATTATCTACTAAGTAATAAAGATATTCCCCCTAAAAGCTTTAATATAGATATAAATTACTAATTATATAATAAAGAATAATAGTATTTTACTCTATTAAAACTAGGTCTAAGTTTTTAAATATAAGTTACTATTAATTATAATCTTCTAAATAGTTTATAACTCTTTAGTCTTAAGTTATTTTAGTATTAGTTTGATATTTATAGTATTCTCGTAGGATTAGTATTAGAATAGTATATTAAGGGACATTAGATATTTTATATAAATATATAATATTTACTAGTATTTATATGAAGATTAATAGTACTATTTAAGCTTACTATAGCCTTTACTAATTCTTAATAGGTTCTAGTTATAAATTTCTATTAATTTTATAATAGAAGTATTATCTATTATAAAGGGGAATCTAAGGTTCTTTATAATAATTATAAACTAGTTATTAAAATATATCTAATCAAAACTATAATATCTATAATAACTAAAGTTTATATAGAGAAGTTCTAGGATATTTAGTAGTAGTTCTATAATTTCCCTTTATTAATTATTAGTAATTATAATTTAAACTAAATTGATATTTTCTATATAATATTATACTAGTTAATAAGAGTAAAATAACTATTACTAATATTATTCTATTTCTAGATAGATAGTAAAACGGAGAAAGTAATATTTAAGATTTAGGTTTTCCTGTGAATATATATCACTTTCTTATAACTAAACTAGCTAGCCTATATTACTATTTACTAATTAGCATTACATAATAGAAGCTTTTTAGTAATTAGGGTAAACTTGAATAAGCTCCTAAATAGGTTTAATATTATACCTATCTTATATTCTTAAATAGTAGAATAAATTATATATTCTAATTTAAACTAAACTTTAGTTTTCCTATTTTATCTTAAAAATAGTATTATTATAAGTTAAGTAGTAATAGTAAATATATAATAATATAACAAGATTAATATAAATAGAATATAATAAATAGCTTAAAGGTTCTAGGTTAGGAATAAAGTATAATTATTCGTATACTATATTAAACTATATTAGTTAAATAAAAAGCTTAATAGGTACTTCCTTAATATAGAGTTATTAATATACTAAACCTATTAAATATTTTATTAGATATCTTTATAGGTATCTATTTAATATTTTATATTAACTTTATTAAGTAGGTAGAGGATAGCTTATTACTATTATAGTAATATATAGGTATATACTTTAATCCTATCCTAATCCTTACTAGGCAAAATAGTAAAACTTAAGAGGAGTATAATTTTAAGGAGATATTTATTATAAAGAAAATACTAAAATAAGAATATAACTATAATATAATAATTAAATAGAGAAGTTAGAATACTTTCATATAAGAGCTTCCAGAAAGCTTTACTGATAATAAAACTATTTTATAATTTAAAATTTTAGTATAAGGATATTAGAGAGAATAATAGTTTAATATTAATTTTTTAATAGTGAAAAACTATCTAGATTATAAATTAAATAATATAATAGCCCCTAGGGGGTAAATATAGCTAATTACTAGACTTACCCCTAAGGTATTAAATAAATAAATTAAATAAAAGAATTATTATTATCCTATACCTCTTTATATCTATAAAACTCCTCTTTTATCATATTATCCTTTTCCTCTTCTTCTTTTTTATTATTAGGGATAGTAATAAGTAATACTTATTTATAAGTAAACTATTATTAATATTAATAAAAAGTAGTAATTATATAGTAATAATAGATAAGTAAACTAGTATTAATAAAGCTAAGGATATAGCTATAATACTAGTAGGGTATAGTATAATTACTAGAATATATTATTATAGGGGTTATATTAAAAATCTCTGATCTATTTAAAATCACATATCTCTCAGGGGACATTGTAAAAGAAGCTGTACCTAGTAGTCAGCTTTTACCTTATAAATTCTATAGATAATACTAGTTCTGAGGAACCGTTTGAATAGAGGAAACCTTAAGTAGTAAGATATAGTTAGTTAATATAATAGGTAATAAATAGGGAAAGTATAAACCTATCTATTATAGTTACTTTTTAAGGATTATAGTTCTATAATACTAAATACTAGCTAGCTGGTAGTATACCTGTTACTAGCTGTTAATAGTTACTAGCTATTAACGGCTAATAGTAGGTGCCGATAGCTAGTAGCAGTTATTATAATTAGTTTATATAATCGGAAGGCACGTAGCTACTAGTTACGCTTACCCGGTACAGGATTCGAACCTACTACTCTTACCATAATAGTAAAAGCTAGCTAGATATTAAACTACTACATTAAGCAGGTCTAGAATATATTATAGTACTTTACTATAGGGAAATTAGTATTATAAAAACAAGGAAAAAAAGGGGGAAAAATTTACTATTATCTATATAATACTACTAAAACTAGTAATAACTTGTTTAGGGATAAAAATAAAAGTAAAAATAAAAGTATTTTTAGTATAAGAAGAAGGACTAGTAAATATAGTAGTAATATAAGTAAAAGCTATTTACTAAATATAATAGAAATAGTTATTATAATATTAGATTATAGTAGAAAGCTCTAGTAGAAAGATGGTAGTATAGTAGTTTTTGATATCACTTTCTTTTAGGAAGTAGTAATTATAAAAGTAATAATAATTACTGAATATAATTAAATAACTAATTTAGTAATTAGTAGTACATAGTTTAGGGCTAGTAGTAAAGAAGTAGGAGCTTTACTTATACTTACTTTTTAACTTTAAATCTCAGTAGTAGGATTAGCCATAGTTTAGTATATAGGGATATATAATACTATTTTCATTTTATTTAGAATAATAAATTAGGTAAATAGAGATAACTATATAAGGGGGCTAGTTTTCATTTCTATTAGAATTACTTTCTATAATATAACTATTATAAACATAAGTAGTAAATTTAGAAAAGATATAATAGTAAGAAAAGTTATTATTAGGAGGTCTAGAACTAGTAGTAATAGTAGTTAATATAGTAATAAATAAAATACGAGAAGGGGAAAAAAGATAGAAAAACAGTAAAATAGTAGTATTATAATAGGTATAAAATAGGAAGTTATATAAATCTAGAGAGAAGAAAATAAAGCTATATAAAGAAAGAAAAAAGGGGTTTCTTATAAATTCATAGAAGAGAGAATATAGTATAGGATTATTTGGGGTAAATATAGCAAAGACTTTCCTATTAGTAAGACTATCTAATATCAATAGTACCTAAATGTTTTATTAGTAGGATTTTCTAATATTAATAGTATTTAGGGGAAATATTTTAGATAGATTCTTCTTATTAGTTTGGCTAACTTAAGTAGTTAGAGATTACTTATATATTATAAAGCTATTAATATTATATATCATAATAGTAATAAAGTAGAGGGGTAATAGGGGGTATATTAAAGACCTAAGCTTTAAGGTTTATATAGGATATTCTTATTAGAGCTCTATATAACTATTACCCTATAATTTAGTAAAGAGTTTTTACTTTAAATATAAACTCTTTAAGTTTATTATAATACTCTTAAGGCACTACTGAAGTATCTCTCATAGCTAGCCTCTAATAGACTAGTAGCTATATATTTTCCAATTATAAAAACTATAT
The DNA here is from genome assembly GCA_004367215.1 of Colletotrichum trifolii. Classification (NCBI taxonomy): domain Eukaryota; kingdom Fungi; phylum Ascomycota; class Sordariomycetes; order Glomerellales; family Glomerellaceae; genus Colletotrichum; species Colletotrichum trifolii. Next base: position 41,326 of record RYZW01000254.1, on the reverse strand, counting down.
AGTAATTATTATTAGTTATTAGTTCTCACTATTAGCTATTAAATAGTTAGTAATTATTAAAAGCTAGTAATAAGTATTACTAGCTAGTTAATATTTACTATTATAGAACTATAGCTTTATACTAAGTAATTATAATAAATATAGGTCTATACTTTCTCTTTATATATACGCTCTATACTTATTAGCTATAATACTAATTAACTATATTCTCTTACTTAAAACGTCTTCTATTTAAATAGTTCTTTAATACTAGTAATATCTATAAGGTTTATAAAGTAAGAGCTAACTACTAGGTATAGTCTTCTTTATAGGATTCCTGGGAACTATATAACTTTAAATAGATTAGAGACTTTTAAGATAACTATGAATTAAAGAAAAGTTCAAAAATAGCTAGAATTAACTATTAGTTATTCTATTAAACTATTAGCAATTATATTAAGGTTACAAAATTACTATTATTACTAAAGCTTTAGACTATAAAAATAATATCTTATATTTCTTATTAGTATCTTGATTTTTAATCTTCTTAGTAATATATAACTTGAAATAATTATCATTCTAATAGAGAATAGGATTATAGTAGATAATCTTAATAATACTATTAGTAATAATACTTATAACGTCCTTTTTAATTAATTCTTTAAATAGTAGATTTAATATTATGATAATACCTTTTTTATAGAAAGTAATGAAGAAAACTATATTTAGCTATTCTTTAGCGACAACGTATATTATGAAATAAAGCTTTATACTATAGTTTTAAAAGAATAATATTACTAGTACTTCCCTGTAAGAAACTAGTAGGAACTACAAATATTTTTATATTCTAGTAATAATACGAATTATATAAAAAGAAAAAGAACATTATTCTTAATAGTAATAGGGTTATTATTTTATATAATAATAGTATTTTACAGTATTTACTAGATATTCTAGGGTTCTATCAGGATAGCTATGAATGAAATCGGAGTATTACTATATAAATATAAATTTCTATATAATATTAGATTTCAAAAAATAGCATGAGAAGCTTTTATAGTTTTCTTATAAATTTTTTTAAGTATTAATTCTTTGAAAATCTAACTAGGTAAACGTTTTTATTATTTTTAAAGTATAATCTTATAGTTGGTATTTAATATTCTTAAAGGTTATAAAGAGAGCCGAGAATATATATCTTATTATAAGTATTAATAAGGTTAAATATGTTTTACTATTTATATTTCTTTTACTATTTATATAAGAAATTAAAATAAGAAAGCTATTATATATAGAATATATAAGAATACGTTTAGTATTAAGGCTACTATGCGACTCTGCTAGCTACTATATTACTCGGGTAACTTATATAAGGTATAACGATTGTATTTATACGCGTTTAAATACTTTATTCTAGTTAGAAGAAGAAATACTTTATAATAACCTATTTTTAGACTATATACTATATTAGTTATTTATTATAATTATAAGCCTNCTACCTCTCTATACTACTAACCCTAAAATTGAAATAATAATATTTATTTAGTTACTTTTAATTCTAAACCTAGAATAGTATCTAAACTCTTTACCTTATAAGTAGATTTAATTATAAACTTTACCTGATAATGGTATTCATACTAATACTAGCTTATAACTAGTTAAAATAGTGATGAAATTACCTATTATCGTAGATAATTATACCCCTAGTTCCGATATCTAACCTTATAGTATAATAGTTAGCAGGGGTTAGGAAAACTAAAGTTATACTTCAGGGGGCAATATATCTACTAATAGTCGTAGTAGAAAGCGAGCTATCGGCCCCTCCTCTATTTATAATTAATGAATATAAAAGAAATCGCTTTGAATCTATCTTATTAGTTTTTTAATAAATTACTCAAACATAATATACTTAAATACTAGTAGCTTTAATATAATAGTAAAATTATCTAATAGTTCTAATTTGAATTATTAGTATATTATGCTATATTTCTATTTAATTAGCTAAGATATCTAGTAGTATATTAATCTCGATATTAAACCTATTCTTAATATTTCAAAAATGCTTAAACTATTTAAATTTAATAAATAGTTTAGCTAAGAAAATACTACTTAAGAAGGAATTAAAAATGATAAAATTTATATTCTTTATATTAAAAGAATTTCTAATTATTATATAATAAATCTTAAGTTTAAAGTAGTTTAGGAATCTAACTATAAAGAGATAAAGAAGTATTATAATATAATTTAGATATAAGTTAATACTACTATTAATAATAGTTTTCTAATACTTATTTAAATAGAACTTCTTAATAATAATAATATATTATTTTAAACTTTCTTAAAAATTCTAAATTATTCATATATTTAGAATAATTAAGTTATATAATAATAAATTAGAGTTAAATATAAAGCAATCTTTAAGAAAACTAATTCGAATATTTATAGTTTAGTAGAATATAATAAGTAATATATTATCTACTTCTAAGTAGTTATATATAACATTTTAGAAATCTAAGGAACTTTTATAGTTAAAGAATAGTTTTAAGTATTGACTTAATATATTTGACCTACTTCAACTATTATTTAATATTAGAATATTCTTAAGAGAGAAATTCTAAACCTTAATACTAGGACTTTAGTTAAATATAGAGAAATCTTTATAGTCATATTCTATACTAATAAAAGTTTAATTAAGAGTTATAGTAAAATACTAGTTATATTAGTTATTTGTATAGGAAAGTTAGATATAATCTAAATTATTTAGTTACTTTTGCTCTATACCTGGAATAGTATCTAAGCTCTTTACTTTATATATAGATTTATCTATAAACTTTACCCAATAATAGCATTCATGCTAATACTAGCTTATAACTAGTTAAAATAGTAATGAAATTACTTATTATTATAGATAATTATACCCCTAGTTCTAATATTTAACCTTATAGTAGTAGAAGACTTCGTAGTAATAGTTAGGGAGAGCTTTATTAAAACTAACTAAAGCTTAATATATATAACTAAAAGTAACTACTAAGGTTATAGGGTTAAGAACTTTTTTGAACTTTTTAAAGATAGAATAAAATAAAGTATTTATTTCGAGATATAAAAGCCAAGTATTCTATAATCTATTACTCTTCTATAACCTTTATAATAGAATCGAAATTTCCTCGAAATCTATATAACTACTTATAAAAAGATAATTATGAGATAAGTATAGAGATATCTAGCTATAACTATTATAATTAAAGTTATTAGTCTATTAGACTAAGCTTTAATAAAATTATTCTAAATATTATAATTAAAAAGTAACTTATAGATATTTAAAAGTCAATTATCTAGTTATCCTATAAATTACTATACTAAGCTAATAATATTAGCGACTAAGTATTAATTAGATAATACTTCAATATTAATATTCTATTATAATATTAGTTACTAGATATTTTAAAGTATTATAATACTATAATTATAAGGGTTTTAAAAGCTATCTAGCTATACTAGAAATATCCGCGTCT
>RYZW01000254.1:3069-37205 GCA_004367215.1 Colletotrichum trifolii | reverse complement strand
GGGGGGGGGGGGTAGGAGGGTTAAAGTTGTACTTCAGGGGGTAATATATCTACTAATAGTCGTAGTAGAGAGCGAGCTATTAGTCCCTCCCATAATTTAAATTGAAATAAAATACTTATATAATTTTAAGAGTTATTTATATTTTCTAGAGGATTATAAGTATATTAAGTATACTATTACTAGTTTATATATTAGGTTTCCTAATATTTAGATATCCTTTACTATTTAAAATAGTATTATTAATAAGGTAAATGATTTTAAATTTTATATTCGATAATAAAAGTTTACTAAGAAAGGATAGTTAGATGCTAAAAAGTATACTAATAAACTTAAAGAAGATTTTTTTAGATATTTTAAAAGCTAAATTAGTTCTTTTAAATAATAAGTCTAGTAGTAATAACTATTTTTCTCATTTAATATATATTAGTATTAGTCTTAGTATCCTTGAAAAGTTATCTAAAGTTACTTTAGGGGTTTTCTTAACTACTTAAGGATTTTATATATTTTTGAGTAATATAATTTTTAATAGTTATAAAGTAGTTTATATTACTAATTTAATCGATTTCTTAAGAAAGGATTTTTGAAATTTAATAAGGGAATAGATTTAGTTTAATATAATTCAGTTAATTTTCTTAAAATTAGATAACATGAAAGAATGATAAAGAAAGTCCTTAATAGTTTAAAAAAGAAAAATATACTTAATTTATTATTAGATAATATTACTTATATTAAAAACTTCTATATTAATATTATTCTAGAAATACTATTTCCTACTAAAACTAAGATTTAATATATAAAACTAGACTAGATTTTTTAGCTTTAGCTTAATTAAGTATTTATTATTATAAAGAAATTATTTAGAAAGTAAAACCTTAATTTCTTAAAATCTAAACCTATTTTAAACTATTTTATAGTTTCTTTAAGTATTTCTAGTATTACTTTAGAATTACTAAGTATTCTATTCTCTTAATTATATTCTAAAATATCTCTCCTAGAGCTAAAATCTAAAGACTTTATATATAGTACTTTAAAATAAAATATCTAAGATATTTTATTCTTAAATAATTAGTTTTTAATATTTAAGGAGTAAAAATTATAAGACTAAAGTAATTAGACTACCTTTATTATATAATAACTTATTCTTAATAGGTTATCTCTAGATAAACTTTAGAATTATATTTAGTTTACTTATTTTATTATATTACCTAAGATCTATCAAATTTCCCTAAAGTATATAGAAATAACTCTTAGGTTTTTATTATTAAAAATAAATCTTTAGGTTTATTGTTTTATATATTACTTAATACAACCTATAATTTAGTCTTTTAAGTATTGTTAATATTTGAAAAATAGGTAAAGAGATAGAGAAGGTTTTTTAATTTATAAGATTTAATAAAATATTAAGAGAGTAGTAGGGAGGGGCTGATAGCTCGCTCTCTACTGCGACTATTAGTAGACATATTACCCCCTAAAGTATAACTTTAACCCTCTTACCCCCCCTGCTAATTATTATAGCTAGCCTCTAGTTAATCCGGGGCTAAACCTCTCGCGGTAATAGCTAGTATACTTATCCCATATTAACCTTTTCATAGATAATAAATAACCGATAACTCCTTCCGCGATAACCTTATACTTTTATACCTTTACGGCTATATATAATTTAAATATCTTGAGATATTTAATTACTACTAATTATAGGTATTCTATTCGAATATTTATTATGACCTCGATATCCGCGACTTTAATATCCTTATTATAGACTAAGCTTTACTTATCCCTAAGACAAGACTTTATATTATTAATATAAAAGTTCTCTATTACTAATATAAGCTAACCTATAATCTCTATATAAGTATAGTAGGACTTAGCTTACCTTTATTAGTAAACGATCTTAATATATTAATTAAGTATAGCTAATATATAAATAATACTTATATAAATATAGATATTTCTAGGATAACTAGATAGCTTTTAAAACTTTTATAATTATAGTATTATAATATTCTAAGGTATCTAGTAACTAATATTACGGTAAACTATTAGTATTAAGGTATTATCTAATTAATACCTAGTCGCCGATATTATTAGCTTAGTATAGTAGTTTATAGGATAATTAAAGAATTTGCTTTTTAATATCTATAAATTACTTTTTAATTATAGTACTTATAATAATTTTATTAAAGCCTAGTTTAATATACTAATAGCTTTAGTTATAATAATTATAGCTAGATATCTCTTTACTTATCTTATAGGTTTTCTTTATAAGTAGTTATAGAGATTTCGAGGATATTTTAGTTTTATTATAAAAGTTATAGAAGAGTAATAGATTATAGAATACCTAGTTTTTATATCTTAAAGTAGGTATATTGTTTTATTCTATTTTTAAGAGGTTTAAAAAGGTTCTTAACCCTATAACCTTATAACTTTAATAGTTATTTTTAGCTATATATATTAAACCCTAGCTAGTCTTAATAAGGCTCTCCCTATATAAACTATTACTACGAGGTTTTCTACTACTATAGGGTTAAATATTAGAACTAGGGGTATAATTATCTACGATAATAGGTAGTTTCATTACTATTTTAACTAGTTATGAGCTAGTATTAGTATGAATACTATTATTAGGTATAATTTATAGTTAAATCTATATATAGGGTAAAGAGCTTAGATACTATTCTAGGTATAGAGTAAAAGTAACTAAATTAAGAGAGTAGTAATAATAATTAATAGAGAAACTAATTATTAGAAATAAGTAATAAAATAAAGGGTTTAATTTTGAACTATTTTTTTTCTTATACTAAAAAGCTAATTAGAGCGAGTAAGTATACCAGAAAAAAGCAAATTACTTAAAAGATAAAAATACAGGGAATTATAAGATTACTACTTAAACTATAAGTCAAGTTAGTTTAAGTAGTAACTATATTATATAATATATTTCTAAGTATTTAAAAGAACTAGGGATTACTATATAAAGTTAAAAAAGCCTAGTATAAATAATATTTTTGTTGATAAGTACTAGAATATATTCTAAGTCTTTATTAAGATTTATGATTTTATTAGGGATACATTTATGCTTATAATTATCAAGTATATTTACTTAAGAAATACTATAAATAAGGTATTTTGAAAAGGTCATTTAAAATTAAACTAAAGGGATATATTAGATACCTAGTAAATTATATTTCAAACGCTTATAACTTATATAAGATCTAGATCCCTATTTTTAAGAAGGTTATTATTACTTAAAATATTAAATTTAAGAAAATAAGATTTTATTTAAAATAAGATTTACGTAGAATATTTATAAAAGAAATTATGAAATTACTAGTTAAGTTAATTACTAAAGAAAGAAAGATTTTATTCTTCAAATATTTAAAGATTTTAAAATAGTAAGAATATGTAATAAGGAAAACTCTTTTCTATTAACTATTTTATTAATACTAGAAATAACCTAAAATATTAAATTAAACTAAGAGTTAGTTTCTAAAACCAAGAAGAGAAATTTACTTTTACCTAAATTAAGACTTAAAATAATAAGATTAGTCTAGCTTTCTAATTAATAATAACTAGATATAATAATTCTAGGTGAAAATTAGAATTTAGGAAGTATACTAATAACTAGAGAACTAGATAGTAAACTTAAAGTTAAGGATTTAGCTAGCCAAGAAGGGATATTTCTTTTAACTAAAAATAGAAGTAATTACTTTAAGACCTCTATTTAACTAATTTAGAATAAATTAAAACATAGTTCTAGATTTTAATTAATTAGGTTAAAATCTTTAACTACTTATAAACTAGGCTGATAATATAGTAGTATATAATAATAGTAATTAGAACTAGAAATTACTATTAATAATTATATAGTATTCTTAAAAGAGTATTATAATAGTATTTTATATTTCTTAGAATATAGAAGAAAAATAGTTTTACTAGTATTTATTTATTTAATTAGTAGTAGAAACTAGATAAGGATAGTTTTAATTTCTTAATAGTTTTCTCTATTATTTAAAATATAGTATTAACAAAATCTTTTAACTAAGATTTAAATATATCTTAATTAACTAGTTATACTACTAAAGATTTAGAAAGATATTACTAACTTATCAGAACCACTATAAAAGTCCTTTATGAAAATAGTAAAAACTAAGATTATAGAATTAAAAGAGAAAAATATTTAATAAGAAATAGATTACTAAGATATTAGATCTAGGTTTTTTCCTTTTAAATAAGTTTTTACTTATAAGATAGATATAGATAGTTTTCTAGAATAGTATAAAGTAAGGATTTATATATATAGAGATATATAACTAGTTAATTTATTATAAATTATATATATAATAATACTAGTTACTTGAACTTTTTAAGTAATTATAGTAATTATAATATAGTTTTACCTCGAAGTCTACTAGTTTAATATTATTAATATATTTCTGAATACTATAAGGGACTTTAATAGATTTCTAATAATAGTTAAATTACCAGATAGATTTAAAGTTATAGGGTATTATATAGAATTCAAATATATTTTATACAAATTTCAAGGTATACCTTTTTTAGTATAAGATCTTTCATACTATTTTTAAATTACTAGAATTCTAGTTATACTTAGAAGACTTTTATTTACTTAAAAATAAACGTTTAAGTATTGTTATCTCATTCTATATAGATAACATTTTTCTCTTATATTATAAAGTAGTTTAAAAAGAAGTTCTTGAGATTATTAAAAGTATTAAGTATATTTATAGATTTAAGGAATAGGGTTTTATTAAGTATTTCTTAGGAATTCAAATAATTAGAAATTATAAGTATTATAAGATTTTCTTAGTTTATAATATATATATTACTAAGATTACTAAGTATTTCAATTTTAATCATAATTTAATTCTAATAATACTACTTCTAGTAATAACCTTTACTATAAATACTAGTTAAGCTATATTTAAAGAAATTTATAAGTATTAGATAAAGGTTAGTTTAACTCTTTATATTTCTATTATAGTATAACTAGATATCTTATTTGTGTGTTTTTTACTTTTAAAGTATTTTATAAATCTTTCTTAGCTATACTAAGATACTATAAATTACATAATTTAGTACTTCTATGAAATAAGACTCTTAGTACTATAATCTAGAAGTTTAGGGGGTATTAATAAAATACTTTAAATATTTCTAATTACTAGGGATATATTATTTATAAATTAAGAACAGATTTGAAGATGAAGTTATAGTTATATTATTTCTCTATTTAGAAAATTAATCTAATAGAAAGTTATTTAATAGAGTATTATAATTATATGAATAACTAAGAAAGAGTTTCTTAGTTTAGAATATATTTTAAAAGGAATTGTAGTACTAAAGAGACTATTTTGGGATATTAAGTTCAATTTTAGAGATATTTAGAGAATCTATTATAATAACTACTAAATAATTACATTATAACTTTAAATAGCAAGTATATGTTCACTAGATTCTAATATATAGATATTTAATAGATATAGCTTTACTAAGAATATTTAAAAAATAATTTTAAAGTAGTTTATATATTTCTAGATATAATATTAGTAGATAGATTTATAAAAAGTCTACTTTAAGTAATGTTTGAATTATTTAGGGTATTTTCAATTTTATAGATCCATAAATAATACTTTTAAAGTTAGCTAAAATAATAAAGAAAGCTATTCAAAGTGATTTCCTATTTATTTAAATATATATATAAGTAGTATAAAGTAATCCCTATTTTTGATAGAAGGTTTTTATAGTAGTAATATAAAAAGTAAGAAAATCATAGAATTCTTCTAATTATTCTTAGGGAACAAAGTTTTTTAGGTAGGTTTTTATCTAGTTAAGTATTACTTATTTGAATTTAGAATTCTGATAAAGTCGGTAAAGTATGATAAGAAATATATAGAAATTAACTTATATAAGTATTAAAAACTAATTATAATCCTTAAAAGGAATAGAAATAAGAACTTAAGTTTAAAATAAAAGAAAATACCTAAGACTAGTAGTATTATAACTATAACTATAAATTCTAAACTTTCTAGGAACTAGCTAAGATATAAGAAATTTACTAATTAGGGAACTAGTTATTATTACTAAAAGACTAGGAATATAATTACTTAAAGTTAATTAAATAAGTAGTATAAGCTAGGGAGTTTAAATAATAGGAAATTAAGGTATTTAAACTAGAAAAGATTATTTAATTATAAGAGTTCTAATAGTAGAATCTGAAATAATTCTATTCTTAATAAAAATAGCTTTGAATTCCTTTTATTACTTTAATTATAACTTAAAGTAAACAGATTTCTTTATATTATTAACTTTCTTATTTTTCAACTAAGGATAATTAAACTTAAATAAAACTCTTTAAGCTAAAATACTTATTTTATTAGTATTCAAAATCTAAGCGATTTCTAAATATCTTTTAAATACTTTATATATCTAGTTTAAGACTAGTCAATGAGTAGTTTTTAAGCTATTCTTATACTAGTAATATTAGTCGGAAACTAAATCTCGACTACTAATACTAATAGTATAAAAGTAAAGGTCTTAAGAAAAGGTAAAATTAAATTAATATACTATATAGGGGATAGTTTAGATTAGCTATAAATCTCTAATAGCCTTTATTTAGAAAAAGGAATTTTTACATTTTCTAGCTATCTTATTTTTCTTAGAAAAAGTAGAATTATTTAAGGTTTTCTTTAGAGTAGTAGACTTGTTACTAAGCTTTATAAGTTGATATTTAGTAATTTCTAATTAATACTTAAAATTATCTATTTCTAAAAAAACTTCTTAATTTCTAATTTAAGAAAGTTCTCTCATTATACTAGTAGTAGTTTTCGCGTATTTCCTAGGTAGCTTAACTATTCTTTTAGTATTTTCTTCAATATCTTCTTTTTTATCTATAATAGTCTTAAGTTCCTCGTATTTCCTACTAATAATCTTAAATACTAGACTTTTAACTTTAGGATTACTAGTTAAATTGTCCTCTTTATTATTAAAAAAGAGTTTAAGGGTAGAAGTTTTCCTCGGATAACTATAAAAGTGTTTTAAACTAGTAATAGTAGTAGGTATTTTTATTAAAGTAGTTCCTTTTTTCGTAATATTACTAAACTTAGGTAGTTTGATAAGTTTAGAGGATAGCTATAAATATCTTTATAAATTAAAAAACTTAGTAGAATATAACTAAATAAATAAGTTTAGTCGAATTAATTAGCTTTTAAACTAAAACTAGAAGTTTAAACTACTAATAAGATTATCTTCTTTAATAAAATTAAACTATATATAAATTTTAGAGATAGAATACTTTTAGATAAAAATTACTAAAAATATAAAGTATATTAATAGAAATAGAAGAAAAAGGGAAAGAATAAGGATTGAATTTTTGAAAAAAAGAAAATTAGATAAAGATTACTAAATAAAATAGATTTCTTAAAAAGAATATAGGAAAGTATTTCAAGTTTAAGATTCGTTATCTTTATTAAATATATAAAAATAAAAAATAGCTAAAATAATTAAGAATATTAATATTCTATTACTTCTAAAAGTAAGATTGAGAAAGAATTATTCTAACTCGGAGATATAATAGGCAAAGATTAATACTAAATTACTAACTAAGAAAGATACAAAATACTCTATAAATTTAATAGTAATATTATATTAATTAATATTAGTATTAATAACTTATATCTTAACTTTACAAAAAAAGTCCCCAGGTTTAATAATATCTTTTTCAATAGACTAAAAAGACTTATCTAATAATTAGAATATTGATAATAACTAATATATATTATTATACTTAAAGCTAATATATAGAATCTATATTAGTAATATATACTACTTATAAAATAGGAAAGTAATTATCGAAGATATTAATTTAGAAGAGAAGAACGAAAACTAGTAGGTACAAAAGTAATGAATAATTAATTTATAGTATATAAAAAGATCGGATGACTAGCAATTTTAGAAAGAACTTACGAATTACTCTTACTAATACTTAGTAAAAATAGTTAAATATATGATAGATTACAATGACTTTATTAATTCCTTGTATTTAAATACTTAAAAACCTATTTTAGGAAACTATTTACCTTTTTTTATGTATTTAGTATATTGTTTAGATTATATAAAGATATTTTAAGGGACTAGTTTTCTTTATTATTAGAATTATTTTTAATAATATAGCTATTATAAGTATAAGTAGTAGGCTTAGAAGGGGTATAATAGTAGGAAAAGTTATTATTAGGAAAGTTAGATCTAGTAGTAATAGTAGTTAATATAATAAAGAGTAAAATATAAAAAAGAAAAAGAAAGTAAAATAGTAGTAAAGTAATAGTAAAATAGTAGTATTATGATAAGTATAAGATAAGAGTTATATAAAACTAGAAGAAATAAAGTAAAGCTATATATAGAAACAAAAAGGGGTTTCTTATAGATTAATAGAGGAGGGAATATAGTATAGGATTACTTAGAGTAAATATAGTATAAATTTTACTATTAATAAGGCTATCTAGTATTAATAGTACTTGAATTTTCTTATTAGTAAAACTTTCTAATATTAGTAATACCTAAAGAAGTTATTTTAATAGATTCTTTTTATTAGTTAGGCTAATTTAGGTAGTTAGAGGTTATAGTTAGGTTATAAAGCTATTAATATTATATATTACTATAGTAATAGGGTAGAGGGGTAATAAGGGGTATATTATAGACCTAAACCTTAAAACTTATATAGGATATTACTATTAAAGCTTTATATAACTATTACTTCTATAGTTTAGTAAAGAGTTTTCACTTTAAATATAAACTCTTTAAGTTTATTATAATACTATTCAAGTACTACTAAAGTACTTCTCATGGCTAGCCTCTAATAACTATGTTTAGTTCTAGAATATTCTAATTAGTAATTATTAGAATATTCGAGTAATATAGGCTTGTGTAAGTAATTACGAATCCGAAAGTTAATTACTAGCAAGTACCCTATAAAAGGAGTAGGTTAGAATATCCCAGAGAATATTCAATTATAAGTTAAGTACTACTATAAAGTAAATACTTATAACTTAATATCTTAATACCCCTTCTTTTACCTTATAGTAGTAAAAGATAAATAAGTGAAAAAAGTAGGTAAAATAATAGTACAAATAACCATATACCTATAGGTACTATAAGTAACTATTCTGTAGTATCTTATAAAAGGAATAAAGTACTAAAAACAATCTATAGTATCTATAATAAGTACTATAATATATAATTATAGTACTAAAAATAAGCTAAAAGTCCTAGTAAAATTACGAAGTATTTATAGCACTAATTAGGTCTATTAGCCTAAGAAATTCGGCGAATTTAAGCTTAGGAAAAGGTTTGGTTAAGCCGTTAGCAGGTATTTCAGAAGTTGAAAAATATTTAACTTCTATATTACCTAATAAAACTTCTTAACAAGTGAAAAAATAGTTAATAGCTATATATTTAGTACGCTAGTAGTATTCTAAGTTATAGGCTAGAGCTAAAGCCTTATCATTATTAGTATAAATAGTTAGAAGCTTAATAGAAATACTTAGCTCTAAGAATAAACCTTATAACTACTTAGGTTCTCTACTAATCTCTTAAAGACTATTAAACTTAGTTTTAGTAGTAAATAAAGTAACTAAACATAATATTTAGTTACCTTTACTCTATACCTAAAATAGTTTATAAGTATTTAATCTTATTATAAGGATATAATAAACGGACTATATAGTATATCTAGTAACTAGCTAGCTAAGTATTAGAAGAGTTTTTAGGAAAAAGATTATAATTTACATCTTTTAAATAATAGTCTATATAGTAATATAGACTTTATTTATATATCTAAACTTTTCTTAGTTGAGGTTTTTAGTTATATTTTTATAACTCCTATTATATTTACTTAATTCTTTAAGTAACTAGTATAGGTAAAGATATTAAGTAGTAATTAATATTATAGAGAGTAGTTACCCTATAAGTATAGATTTAATATAAACCTTAATAAACTTTAAGAAATAGTATTTAATTTAGTAGAAATATATAGTAAGACTACTACTATTATATTATATTATTACTAGGGATTAAGTAAATAAGATAATGATAATAATAGGATAATTATCCTAGAGGAAAATAACTGTAAAGAGAAATATTTCTTATATATTACTTAAGATAATTTAGGGTTTAGTATTAATATAAGCTTTTACTAACAATATATTGAAGAATTTAAGAAAGGATATTTATTAGAAGATATAATATAGGATATATTTTATAGGAAAGAATACTTATCCTATAATATAAAAAGAAGAAATAGAATAACTTCTACTATATTTTTAAAAGCTAAGTAGTTACTAGGTTTTCGGCGACTAATACCTAGATTTGATAAGTAATCCCGAGTATTATTATAGCTATTATTCCTATTTAGGTTAGACCTAGTAAGTATTATAAGTAGAATACTTGAAACTATATAGTTATAGATAGTAATATACTAAGAGTAAATATAAAAGGAATAGGAAACTTATAAAGAGTAGATTATAGTATTTATTCAATAATTAGTTAAGTGATTAGTAGTATTTAGATTATTTAAAGATTAGGAGAAACTGCTTTTATATAACTATAGAATAATAAGAGAGGAACTTATAGTTAAATAAATTAATAACTAGATTACTATTATTAAAAATAGCTACTTGATTTTACTAGGTAGTATAATTAATTAATAGATCTAGTAAGTATTTATAAAGCTGGTATTTTAACTCTAGATAGAATAGAGAAATTATAAGGTTAGTTTAGAGGATAAATTTATTTAGGTTGATTTTATTGTGTTTATTTAATAATAGTATATTAACTTAGAAATATAGGAGAAGTTATATAAATAGAAGTTTAAAGAGATATAATAGGGAGAATACTAGTTATTTATATAGTATTATACTAAGTAGTTAGTACTATACTAGAAACTAAGTATATTTAGATTTAATTAGAGTAAGGAAAAAGCTTTTATCTATTTCTATTATTTATACTTTAGCTTAAAAAGGAAAATAGAGAAATTTAGTATCCCTACTTTAAAAGTTAGAGAGATTATAATAGAAACTACAAAGTTATAGGAACTCTAATAGTATTATATTAGTAAACTAATATAAAATAAGAGGTATAAGTAAACTTATATAGGTTTATAGTTATTTTAGCTATGATTATTTCTAAAGGGGATAAGTTAAATAGGTTTATTAATTCTATTAATACTAAGCGGATAATAATAAGATACCAGTAGGCTAAGTAATACTATACTTATTCTAAGTTAAAAAAATACGTATATATTAGTTATATTATAGATTATAAGGGTATGTTTTTATGTAGTAAAATAAGGTATAGAGCTATATATTATAAGTATAAAGTAAGTGTGAATTTGATACTAGTAACTAGCTAAAAGTAGAGTATTATAAACTTTTGTGCTTTAGTTTAAGCTATTAATACTAGCTTTTGTATTAAAGAAATCTAGGGAAATAAATAAGTATAGAGATAGAACTAATAGTTTTTATATGAGTTAAGGAATTAGTTTTCATAGAGAAAATACTCAAGGGTTTAGTAATTATTCCTTAGGGTATTAAAAAGAGGGAAATAGTAGTAGATATAGATTTAGATTTATAAGTAGATTCTATTAGTAAATAACTAGTAATATTATTAGGACTAGTTCTAACTAAAATAATTATGTTTATTTTAGAGGGATTTAATAGTTTAATATTAAAGTTAGGGAAGTATTACTAGTTAATATTTCTGTATAGATTTAAATAGTTATTTATAGAAATTATACTAATTATTTACTAATATTTATTAGTTAAAAAGATATATAGATTTTGTATTAGGATAGGATTTAATAAGCTAAGAAAGTATTATAATAGATATTTAGATGAATACTTAGTATTATAAGTAAATACTTATTACTAAATTAGAAGTATTTGTTTAAGAGATTGATAAGAGTAATGTAAAAGTATAGCTAAAGGTTTCGACTAGGAAAAGTTTAGATATATAAATAAAGTCTATATTACTATATAGACTATTACTTAAAAGATCTAAATTATAATCTTTTACTAAGAAAATTCTTCTAGTACCTAGCTAGCTAGTTATTAGGTATACTATATAATCTATTCGTTATATCTTTATAACTATCCCCCCCTTTAAAAACTTTAGCTTTTAAGGTTATAGTTATATATTCTTGATATCTGTTATAGAGCTTATACTATATTATTAATTATTTGTTATATATAGTCCGTGATGACGTGTTCCTAATATCCCTTATAAAGCTTACGCCTTATTACTAACTATTCGTCGTATATAATGCTTTTTTTAATACTAGTAATTATTTCACTCTAATACTATTATTTATTTTATTGATTTCTTATAGTTTAAATAATAGAACTTATTTTTACTGATAGTATTACTAGGTTTTTATCTGCTTTTTCTATTATTTGTGAATATGTTTATTATTATCCTGGTAATATGTTAATATTTTTAATCTTATAGCGTTTATTTATCGGGAATAGCTTTTGACATTTATTATAGTCTCTTATAAGATTTTACTATATATTTAGTAAGTACTATCTATTCTCTTCTATATATACTTCGTTATTTTCGCGTTTTTTCGTTCTATAGTATTTCGTTTATAGATACCTTTTTATGTTTATTTAGTTTACTATTACTATTTTACCTTTCCTTTTTTTTTCTATCGTTGTTATACTATATATTCCGCGAAGATATTATATATTACTTCTATCACTACTATACTTTATATTTTTGTTCATAATAGAGATAATATTACGGATAAAGGTTTTCTTTAGTTTCGCCTTAGTGACTATTTACTTTACTTTAGCTATCTTTCTTCGTTTTACTTTCATACTAAAAGGCTATTCTATGTTATTAGTAATTACTTAATGAAATATATTTTCTACGAGAAAAATAAATAGAAATATTATAGAGTAAGTCGTCTTTCTATTATATATTTATTATTAGTTATTAATATTTAATACTTTAGGTTCTATATAAGTTATATAGTACTATTTAGGTAACCTAGAATTAGGCTATAATCTATTACTATATACTTAAGTATAGAGAGATAAATACTGAATATAAGGGTAAGTTTCTCTATATTTTTATTAAGTTATTATTGAAGTGGTATAAGGTAAATAAGATTATTTATAATTTTTTAAAAAGGGTTTCAAAGAAGAAACTAGTTATAGATTAACTTTGCTTATAAGAAATATCTTCTATTTATAAATACTTTTATTTTATATATATTATTACTATAAGTTGCTAAAAACTTATTATACTATTATTATTTACTAATTAAATAGATTAATACTTTAGAAAATGAAACTAATCTATTTCATTATTTATCTACTATATAACTTATTTATTTTTAGAATAATAGTCCTGCCTATATTTTAGAAGAAGTACTATTTTATTTTCTTGATAATCCTTATTATACTTCTATCCCTAAAAATATTAAGATTTATCCTATTATAATACTTCCTCGTTTTAATAATAATTTTCACTATTATATTACTGAATATTTAGAGTATTATATACCTTCTTACCCTATTACTATTACTAGTAGTTACTTTATTCTTTATAGTTCTAATATTATTATACTTTACTAAGTCTACGTTTTATATTTAGTATATTTTTCTAAAGATAGTAGTAAGGGTAATAATAATAATAACGATAAAAATAAAGGGTTTAAGGTTGTAGAGACTTCTTTATAGGTTCTTTATTTTGCTACTAGTAATATTAACTTATCTATATTTGTTAATTATATCCTGTCTTCTGAAATCTACTTAATAAACCCCTAGTATTATTCTTCTAATAATATTAAGGAAGATAAGTTAGATAATAAAGATAAGGAAGAGGAGGAACTTTTTATTAAAAAGTATAAAACTTATACTAATTTCACGTCTATTCTTATTACTTCTATATCTAGTAACTACTGATTTACTACCTAAGGGTTTACTATTCCCTAAATAGCTATACTAACTAAGAGGTTTATTTTTCTAAAGAAGGTTTTTATTATTAAGAGAACTACCTAGAGGGCTACTATATCTATAATGCTTATTATAATACTAGTATTTATCCTTATTATCCCTATAATATTTATTATTCCTATAAAGCTAGTTATAGTAATTAGTAGGGGGGTAGGAAAACTAAAGTTATATTTTAGAGGGTAATATGTTTACTAATAGTTATAGTCGAGAGCGAGCTATAACCCTCTCCTATATATTTATATATATAAATATATATAAATATATATATTATTAAATTTAGTTGTATTGAAGGTCTTTGATCTATTTAAAGTTATATAGTTCTCGGGAACCCTTTAAAAAAGGTATACCTGTTAGTCGGCTCTTATTGTATGAGCTTTTGTTTTATATACTTTATAGATAATACTAGGGTTAGGGAACCGTTTAAACGGAGAAGATCCTAAATAGTACTAATACGGTTAGTTAATATGATATCCGATAAATAGGAAAGTATATTTATTATAAAAAGAAAATATAGGATTATCTATTATAGTTATTCTTGAAAGGATTATAGTTACGTAATACTCTTAGTTACTAGTTACTAGTACCTATTACTAGCTATTGATAGTTATTAGCTATTAATATTAGAAGTTGCTAGCTATTAATATTAATAATTACTCATTCTTAACGGCTATTAGTAAGTATTAGTAGCTAGTAGTAGTCACTATAAAGTTTATATAATCGGAAAAGATATAGTTACTAGTCGCGCTTGCCGGCTATAGGATTCGAACTTACTATTCTTGCCGAAAAGCGGTAAGAGCTAGCTAGATATTAAACTACTATATTTAGTAGGTATATATTATTAAATAATTAATATAAGAATATTATTTGACTACTATATTTAACTATATATTATAAAAGATATTTAGGGAAATAGAATTAATATCGTAAGAAATCGATAATATATAGTTCGTTAATAAATAAGGATATCATATAGATAGATTAAACTACTATATTAGATTTAATCTACTATTATTCATGAGAACATATTACTAAAAGTATTTATTATCGTAAAATAAATACTTTAATAGATAAATAAAATATATTTCTCTAATAGATAAATATAATATACATATTTATTAAACTATAAGATTATATTTAAGTTATGATATAAAACTTATCTAATCTTGTATCTTAGTATCTAATAGAAAAGTATCTAATTGCAAAATAGTATATATATCTATATATATATATATATATATATACTAAAAGGGATTTGAAAAATAGTATTTCTAAAGTAGGCTTTTTCATTTGACAAGTTATAATAAATATAACAATAAACTTATTAAATCCTTAAATTTACTATAAGAATAAAGTAAACGTAGTTTCAAAACAAGTAGTATATATATATACATATACTATATAATATTATCTATAGAGTTTATATATGTATTCAAACATAAAATAACGTATTATATTCTTGGAATTTCATAACTCAAGACTAATAAAATTAAGTTAGAATTCTTAGGTTTAATTTTAATTTTTATAATAAAGAAAAAATGTAGTATATAGTTTTTATATAAGCTTTTAGACAAAACAATCTATTTAAACTAGACTTATCATAAATATTAGCAACACTATACGATATAATATACGGTATTATATTGAAGCTATATACTTCTATATTTATATAGTATATATAGCTAAATATTTTCAATATTCTACTAATAATACTTATTACTAGCTATAACTTAGTATTATAATAGTTAGTAAATAACTACTATATTTTAAATCTAGAACTTTATATAGTTATAAATAGTTATATTATATAATAATAGTAATACAAATACTAGAATTCTTTTATATTTATATAATAAGACTATATATAGTAGATAATTATCTTTACTAGATAAACTAATACAAATTAGTAAGTAACCTTTCTATCACTATTATACTATAGATTAGTAAGGTTTATTATACTAGAAGAAGTAATTTTAAGCTTTATATTTAAGGTTTATAGAAAGTATGACCTTTAAGTTTGATATAATAATAAAGTAAATATAGTCCGAAAAGTAGTATATATATATATATACTATATAATATTATCTATAGAATTTATATATTTATCTTAATAAGAAATAAGGTATTATATTCTTAGAGTTCAATAACTTAAGACTAATAAGTTTAAGTAATAATTATAAAGTTTGATTTTGGTTTGTATTATAAATAAAGAATATAGTATACCGTTTTTATATAAGTTATCAAAAAGTATAATTTATTAAGATTAGAATTATTATAAGTATTGGTAATACTATACTGTATAGTATATACTATTGTATTTAAGCTATATATTTCTATATATATATAACATACGTAACTATATACTTCTATATATATAGTATATATAATTATATATTCTCTACATGTTACTAATAATACTCATTACTAGCTATAGCTTAGTATTATAATAGTTAGTGAATAACTACTATATCCTAAATCTAGAACTTTATGTAGCTATGTATAGTTATATAATAGAATAATAGTAATAATAACAAATACTATAATTTCTTTATATTTATATAATAAGACTCTATACAATATATAAATATCTTTACTAGATAAACTAATACTAGTTAGTAGTTAACTCTCCTATTGCTATTATACTATAGATTAGTAAGGTTTCTTATACTAGAAGAAGTTATTATAAACTTCATATGTAACATTTATATAAAGTACAAGATTATAAATATTAAGTAAGATATTCTAAATGTTCTTTATTTTAGTATTATACTAGGAACGTCTGTATTATATAGTAGTTCTTTTATAAAAACTATGATTAAGGAGTTAACTGTATACTTTTAATATAGCCTCTTTAAAGATTCTATAATGTAATATTAAAAGAGTTAATTATATACGTTTCTTTGCTAAGAAACAGAAAATATTTAGTAAGTATAATAACCTTTTTGAAGTATTACTAGATTTTTATAATATATAAGATTTATAGTATTTTCTATTTCTTATATTAAGAAATCTATATAGTATCTTCAAAACTTCTATCCCCTCTTGAAACTTTTTCGTTTTTTAAAAACCCTTCACTCTTTCCCCTTTTTTTTACTAAAATATCTAAATTAAACAGTATTATAATAATAACTTAAATAACCTTAAATAATAGCTTTTTAATCGTAGAAAAACTTAAATTATTTATTAATATAGATCTTTAGAGACAGTACTTTAAAATTAATTATGATACTTTTATAGAAATAGATTCTAAAGCTATGAATACTTATGGAGTATTTCATATCTAGTTTTGAAACCATATAAAACTCTATAATTATATGTTTTGTAAGTATCTTAAGATAAACTTTAACCTACAACTTTTAATAATGTAGTAATATAGTAATAACTATATAATCCGCTATTTTTAGGAATATCTAATTGACTATAGAGTTAAAATTAAGATAAAAAATAAGAAGGTTTATATAATAATATATTAATTGACCTAATAGGAATACTTTAACTATTAGATTCTTAAAGAATTTAAAGATATAATAGTTATATGAAAGGTTTCTGATCTATTTAAAATTATATGGTTCTCGGGAACTCTATAAGGGAAACTATACCTAGTAGTTAGCTCTTATTCTTTTATACTTACTAGATAATACTAGGTCCAAGGAACTATTCAAATAGAGAAAACCTTAAGTAGTAAGATATAGTTAACTAATATAATAACTAATAAATATAGAAAGTTCATATACGAAAGGCTAATAGCTCGCTCATTATTGCGATTATTAGTGGATATATTACCCCCTAAAATACAACTTTAGCTTTCTTATCCCCTGACTAACTACTATAACTAGCCCCTAGTTAATCTAGGGCTAAACCCCTCCTAGCTATAATAACTAGTATTTTTACTTTATATTAACTTTTTCGATAATAAATAACTAATAACTCTTTCCGCGATAACTTTATAGTTTTAAATCCTTACGCCCTTATACTCTTACGGCTATGTATGATTTGAATATCTCGAGATATTTAATTACTACTAACTATACTTTATTTGAATATATATTGTAACCTCGATATCCGTAATCTTAATAACCCTTTTATAGACTAAGCTTTACCTATTCCTAAGATAAAGCTTTATACTACTAATATAAACTGACCTATAATCTCTATATAAATATAGTGGGACTAGGTTTATTTTATTAGTAAGTATTTTTAATATGCTAAATATAGCTTATATATAAATAATACTTATATATATATAGATATTTCTAGTATAGTTAGATAGTTTTTAAAACTCCTATAATTATAGTATTATAATACTCTAAAGTATCTAGTAACTATTATTATAGTAAAGTATTAATATTGGGGGATTATCTTATGAGTACTTAGTTTCTAATATTATTAACTTAGTGTAATAATTTACAGGATAGCTAGATGATTTTCTTTTAAATAGCTATAGATTATTTATTAATTACAGTATTTAGAATGATTTCATTAAGGCTTCTTTTAGTATACTAATAGTTTTAGTTATAATAGTTATAGCTAGATATCTCTATATCTATTTTATAGTTATTCTTTTATATGTAACTATATAGATTTCGAGGAGATTTTAGTTCTATTATAAAGGTTATAGGAAAGTAATAGATTATAGAATACTTAGTTTTTATATTTTAAAATAGGTATTCTATTTTATTCTATTTTTCAAAAGTTTAAAAAAGCTCTTAACTTTATAACTTTCGTAGTTACTTTTAGCTATATTATTAAGCTTTAGTTTCGATAAAACTCTCGCTAACTATTACTACAAAGCTTTCTACTATTATAGGATTAGATATTAGAACTAGGGGTATAATTATATATAATAATAAGTAATTATATTACTATTGTAACTAGTTATAAGCTAGTATGGGTATAAATACTATTATTAGGTAAAATACATAGTTAAATCTATACGTAAAGTAAAAAGCTTGGATACTATTCTAGGTATAGAATTAAAATAACTAAGTAGAAAATATATATAAAAGGAAAGTTAATATAGATTTATATGTTTTATAGTTATTTATTATAGGATCATAATTATATAATACTAATACGAGCTGGCTAGTAATACCTATTATTAGCTATTAATAGTCACTAGCTATTGATAACCCTAGCTATTAATAGTTAGTAACTATGAATAGCTAGTAGTAGGAGCTATTAGCTAGTAGCGGTTACTATATAGTTTTTATAACTAGTAGAAATACTAGTTATAGTTACCTGCCGCAGGATTCGAACCTATTACTCTTACTATAAATAGTAAAAGCTAGCTAGACGTTAAACTACTATATTAAGTAAGAGAGAATTTAAAGATATAAAAAAGAATAGTTTAAGTTTTAAGACGAATTTTCAAAACATTTCTAAATAAACTAATAATCTTTAGGAGTAGATAAAAAGCTAGAATTACTTCTTTATACTACTAAACTTAAGGTTGAAGAAGTAATACTAATCACTAATATTCTACTAATATTTAAAAGCCTTATATAAAATACCTAGTTTCTACTATTATCTATATAAAATATACAATTTCTACTATTATTAATAAGGTTTCTAAGTTTTTAAGGATATAGTATAAAGCTTTCCTAGTAATAAAATAATAGTAACTAGTAGTATTCCTAGTAATCTAAATATTCTTTATATATTTCTCTAATTATTTTATTTGTAAGCTTATCTACTAAAAATAATATAGATATTATAAAGTTATATAATAAGAATATTAAATATAGTACAAGTTTCTATAATATTCGTCAGATTAATATATATATATTATATAATTAGGTTTGTAAGCTTAAAATGATATATTGAATATAAATAGGAGTTTTTTGCATTATACTAGAAAGTTAAATGTTTAATTTTTACTTTAAATCTTCTATATATTTTAGCTACAACTTATGACTTAACTATATAATTATGTATACTTAGCAGTATTTTGGATATAGTAAGATTAAGTAGATTTAAATATCTGATTAGTAAAATACTATTCTTAAAAATATTATAACTACGAATTTAATCTAGAATAAAAAAGAGATATTTAAGATATTTGTTATAAAGTTTATATATTTCTAGAACGTATTGAAAACTAAATTGTATACTAATAAAGTACTATATATATAGCTTATAAATATATATTATAGTATATTAGAACACTAATTAATACTCTTTAGTATTATGGTGATTTCCTAAACGTTCTATAACTAATTATATTTTACTATACGTAATATTATAATATTTCAAAACCTATCATATGTTTAGAATAATAGAGATAAGAGTAATATAGTATTTAAGGAATAACCTTACATTATATATATATCTTATATCTTATAATAATACTTAAAGTTAGAATTATACTTTCAACTATTCCTAGTTATTCTAAAATAAAGACTATTTATTTTTAGCTTCTAAATAGACTTATAATTATAAGAAGAATTATATATCTAGAAAGTTAAACAATTAGTATATAAAATACATTTCTAAGGAGAACTATATTTTGTATAATAAATATAAGTTTATTTCTAATCTAAAAGTATATTCTATAGTAGGAAAGGAAGCTTTCCTTACTTAAGATAATAGTATTAATAGTTTTAATAATACCTTTAATGTTTTCTTAAGAAATAATAAGCATAAAGAGTTTATTACTTAGTATTAAATATAGTATAAGTCTTAAAACTATATTTATATTAATCCTAAGATACTTTTCAAATTATTCTTTAGTAAACAGTTTATTATTTTAAATAGAAAGGAAATTACTAGAATCTTCTAAAATTAAGTAACAATATATATTTTTACTAAGAAGAATATTTCTAGTAGTAAAATCATTAAAAGTATAACTATAACTTTTAAATATATTCTTATACTTAAAGCCTATTATTTAAATGTTATTATTCAAAGGGTTTTACTTAATTTCAATATTACTAGTTCTTTAACTACTAAGTATTCTTAGTTTACTATTTTGAAATAGATGGTTAACCGTTCTATAATCTTTTTATTTCTATAAAATAAACTAATTATAACTTATCTTTAGAATAGTATTCTATCCTAATATTTAGAATAGTTAATATTCTTATATTACTTGGTCTTGTTTTATTCTCCATAGTACTATATAATACTTTTTTCCTATTCTATTTTACAGATATAGATTACTTTAATACTATATTTAGTAATATATATAATTAGCACTACTATAAAAACAAGATTATACTTATTATTGAGAAATAGAAGTATTTATAGATATTCCTAGATAAAGAGAAAACACTTATTTCTAAATAATCTCTAGAATTAGAAATATAGAGACTTTATTATTACTTTAGATATCAAGGTATAATGTATGTCTATAATATTCTTATTGAAAATATATTTAGTTAACTATCATATTTTAAGGTTTTTAAGAAGTACTATTACTAGTATTAGATATATAGTATTACTGTTTTTTATTTTTATTTCACTATTCAAAATCATATTTAGTTCAGCTTTAAAGTTATTGTCAATATTATTTATCTTAATAGCTACTTTATATTTATTATTATTAATATTACTATAGCATTTCATACTACCTAGTTTTTACTAAACTCCATAGTAAAGGTAATATAGGAAGTTCTTTTAATATATTAGATAAATCCTTGTTAAAGCTTTCTTAACTTCATTACTACTAATATAGAAGTAATATTTCAATCTAAAAAGTTCAGATTAGAGATAAAAGCTATAAGATTAATAATCCAAATGATAGTAATAAAAATATACAATAGTATTAGTAGAGTTAAATATTACTATACTTTATTCTATTAAATATATGAGATTTACTATAAGAGAATCTTTATAGTAATTTAAGAAGTATCTTTGTAGATAATAGATAAAATAATTAATAACACTATTAGTTCAAATAGTCTTATATTTATACTATCTATTTTTAACATATACTTATATTTTATAGAAAACTCTATCCTATCTCTAGTTATAAATATTTAAGCCTATTCTATATAGAACATAATAGAAAAGATCTATTAAGAGTATACTAAACATACTATTATTACTATTTTAGTAATATCTAATAGTTCTTACATCTTGTAATAAATAAATAATATGGTATATAATCTAAAAATAAATTATCGAAAGGTATATTTTCTTCTAACTAGAATAAAGCGTTCGAATATATATAAATAGAATAGGTATACCTTATATAAGCTACCCAAGTCGCATAATAACTAGTAGAGTCGTATAGTAGCCTTAGTACTATACGTATTCTTCTATATCCCCCTAGTAGTAGAGTTAGTTAATCTAGAACTAAACCCCCTATAGCTATAATTGCTACTATACCTACCCTATATTAACTTTTTAATAATGAATAACTAATAACGCCTTTTATAATAACCTTATATCCTTATATCCTTATACCCTTATACCCTTATAACTATACATAATTTAGATATCTAAGAGTATTTAATTAGTACTTACTATAGATACTCTATTGAAATATTCATTACAAGTTTAATATCTATAACTTTAATATTCCTCTCAAACTCAATTTACCCCTAAAATAACACTTTATACTACTAATATAAAGATTCTCTACTATTAATATAAACTCACTAATATTTTCGATATACGCATAGTAGGATTAAACTTATTCTTATTAATAAGGAATCTTAATATATTAATTAAATACAACTTATATATAAGTAATACTTATATAAATATAGATATTCATAATATAGCTAGATAGTCTTCAAAACTTCTATAATTATACTACTATAATATTTTAAAATATCTAATTACTAGTATTAAACTAATATTTTAAAATTAGAGTATTACTTAATTAAGACTTAGCCTTTAATATTCTTAACTCAATATAGTAAGTTATAAATCAACTAGATAATATTCTTTTAAATATTTATATATAAGGGTTTTATAGTGAAGGAAGGATTATTTAGTAGAAAAGTAGGTTCCTATAGGTTATAAGACTCTAATTTGGTGGGCTAACTAGTAGTAACTATAAGAAAGCTTTTATCCTATAGTAACCAGAGGCTACTATATTATATAATCTATATCTATTCCTAGCTATCCTAGTTCTATATATAAGCTATAAGGTATATCTTTATAACTATCCCCCCCTCTATAAGCTTTAGGCCCTAAAGCCTATAAACGCTATATAGCTACTTTCGATAATAGCTTTACTAGTTATTTGCTAACAATTTAGTAATTGATAGTAAAAGGGTTCTTTCTATATATAAATTAATATATAAGAATCTTCTTATATATATATTAATATAAAATAGTTATTTATCTTATATATATATTAATATATAAGGTTCCTACTACTATATTAAACTAATAGTATTTCCTATATAGTATATTAACTTTACGAGGTCTTATATTTCTTAGTAAAGCTTTAGTATATTAACTAGGATCTTTAGGTTTACTAGGGTATCTAACCTTTTTGGTATATTAACTAGAAATCTTTAAGGCTAAATCTAAGGTATCTAACCTTTTCTTATAAGGTTTCTTATAACTAATTAAGCTATTAAGGTATCTTATTACTAATTAGGTATATAAAGCTTCTTATTTATACTAGGTTTATTATAGCTCTAGTAACTTTTTAGCGGGTCTTTAGTGAAATACTCGTAGTAAATATACTAATAGGTTACTTACCTATACTAGGCTTAATATAGTTCTAGAGATTTTTTAGTAAAATACTCTATAAAGTACCTATAGTAAACCTTTATAAGGTATTTTTACTATACTATATAACCCTAAGCTTTACCTGGTTCTAAGGATCCTTAGTAAATCTTTAGTAAAGTATTTATAGTTAACCCTTATAAGTTACTTGTTTTCCAGGGTATTCTTTCTCTACTATATAGCTTTAGGCTTAATATAACTTTAGGGACTTTTTAGTAAGCTTTTAGTAGTCAGGCGCTTATAGTAAATCCTTATAGGGTAATCTGGTTTCTAGTGGAATATATAGAATTTGTTATAGTAATAAGTAGTTATAATATAGCTTAACTTGTTATATATTTCGTATAAGGGAAATTTTTTAGAGTACTTTTTAAGACGTGAATTTTTTACTAGGAAGCTTTTAGTTTCCCTACAATGTTTAGGTATTAATTCTTTAGTAGTAATAGTACTCCTGATATTACTAAAGCCTTTCTTATAAAACTATAATATCTCTTATAAGTACTTAGCTACTAAGGCTACTACTTTAAATACTTAATTATTAAACTTCGAATATTAGAAATACCTCTAAAGTCTAGCTTTAAGGTAATAGAAGAAAGTAAAAGTATAATGCCTCGAAGTTTCTATAGGAATACTTAGAACTTTATAAATAGTTAACTATTTAGTATAAAACTTTAGTAAAGACTAGTTTTTATACTAAAATATATAAAGTATAGTATATGAGTGTAACTTTTATAGAATTAGGTTAGTTAATAAATAGCGAATGAAAACTGTAAAATCAGCCTAAATAGGGTCTAGTAATAATGTATAGTAGTAGTTATACTACTAGGTCTATAGGCTATATACTAGTTTAGTTATAGCTTACTAAATTTTATATACTATAGAGGCCCCTAGGTATAAAGTATAGTTATCTTGAATTACTATTAGCTAATCCTCGATTTTATATAGTATAATATTTTTATAGAAAAGGCTATATAGGTAACTAGGGGGCTTTAAGTAATCCTTATAATCGTCGCGAATCAATAGTATAGGGGTTGCTATATATTTACTACTAGATAATCGAGTTGATATTATCTCTATAAAAGAAGACTATTATTCGAGGAGGTATATAAGTGTTACTTTAGTTACTCTTTAAGGTTGAGGTAATATAGGGGTCACTATATATTTAGGCGACGTAGTTACTATATGTTCGCCTATAGTGGTAGGTTTGGTAGAGTTTTTAGCGTATACTATTGCTTAGGATACTGAGTTTTCCGCTAAGTATTCGGCGACTATTTATTATAGAACTATTACTAAAACACTAGCTTTACTTTTCTAGGAAATAGAAGTTGAAGAATTAAAAGGGTTTTGTAGTAAGGGAAGGAATATTTAGTAGAAAAGTAAGTCTCTATAGGTTATAAGACTTTAACTTAGTAGGCTAACTAGTAGTAGTTATAAGAGGGCTTTTATCCTATAGTAGCTAGAAGCTACTATATCACGTAGTCTATATCTATTCCTAGCTATCCTAGTTCTCTATATAAGCTATAAGACATATCTTTATACTATAAATTACTTAATTATTATAATACTTAACATAATTTCATTCAAACCTATTTCAATAAACTAATAATTTTAATTATAATAATTATAACTAGATGTCTTTATACTTATTATATAGTTCTTTTTTACGGGTAATTATATAGATTTTAAGGAGATTTCGGTTCTAGCATAAAAGACATAGAAAAGTAATAGATTATAGAATACTTAACTCTTACAATCATTCTATTTTATTCTATTCTTAAGAGGTTCATAAAAGCTCTTAACCCTATAACCTGAGTAGTTGCTTTTAGCTATATATTTTAAACCCTAGCCTAAAAAAAACTCCATCTATATAGATTATTACTATAAGGTCTTCAATTACTATAGAATTATATATTAAAACTAGGGATATAATTATTTATAAGAATGAACAATTTTATTACTATTTTAACTAGTTATAAACTAGTATTAGTATAAACACTATTATTAGATAGAATGTATAGTTAAGTCTATATATAAAATAAAAAGCTTAGATACTATTCTAGATATAGAATAAAAATAACCCAATACATAAATATATATATCGAAGCTTTAATTTATTCTTAATTATTATACGCATGTATATTTTAGAGTAGAATATATAGACCTCCTGTTACGTTCAGTACTTTACTTATTTTCTTTCTTATTAGAAATATAATAAACAATGTATTAGTTATATATTATCATAAACTTCTACCAAGCTATTACTAATCTATATAGTAGTTATAAGACTTCCAAGAACATGCTATGTTTCTTACAACAACTATAAATATATATATAAATACATATATTTCTACAAGAAATATATATATTTCTAGAAAATACGAGTCTAACAAAAGAATATAAATATTCCTTGATATTTATATTCCATATTCCTATTCTTATTATATATATCTATTATAACTTGTATTTTTCGCCTGAAATTCTACATATATTATATAACAATAATTGGTTTATATTGAAGGTCTTTAATCTTTTCAAGGTCATATACTTCTTAGAAAACCTTTCAAAAGAAGCTTTATCTTATAGTTCGCTTTTAGGTTATAAATCCTATAATACTAAAGATAAGAAACTATTTAGATTGAGGAAACTTTAGATAGTAATAATATAGTTAATTAATATAATAGCTAAGAAATAAGGAAAGTATAAAGTTATTAATAATAGCTATCCTATTAAGAATTCTAATAGAGTTATACTATTAATACTAACTAGCTAGTAATATCTATTACTAGTTATTACTACTTACTAGCTATGAATAACTAATAGTAAAAGCTAATAGTTGGTAGTAGTTACTATTTAATTTATATAATAAGTAAAGCTATTCATAATTACTTACTATAAGATTTACACTTACTATTTATACTATAAAATAGTTAAAACTACCTAGATATTAAAGTATTATATTAAGTAGAAATTGTCGGTAATACTATACTATATAGTATATACTACTACGTATAGTATATATACCTATATATATATATATATAATATATATAGCTATATATTCCTATATCTTACTAGTAACACGTATTACTTACTATAGTTTAGTATTATAGTAGTTAATAAATAACTACTATATTCTAGATCTAGAGTTTTCTATAGTTGTATATATAGCTATATAATATAGTAATAATAATATTAAATACTAGAACTCTTTTATACTTATATAATAGAATTAAATATAATAAGCGATTATTCCCTACTAGATAAACTGATACTAATTAGTAGTTAACTTATTTATTACTACTATACTATAGATTAGTAAAGTTCTTCGTATTAGAAGAAATAATTATAATCCCCCTACTCAAGATTTATATAAAAGAAAAGATTATACGTATTAATTTAGATACTTTAGAAATAGTTCTTTTTACCTAAATCCTTTTTTGGGACTTTTTATATTATATATAAACTTTTTTCTTTAAACCTATTAACAAAAAGTTAATTATTTATCTTTAAGATAGTTTAGTTAAGAATATTTAATAAAATACTAAACAAATAAACTTGAACAATACTTTTTAGTACTAAATAGAGAATATTTAGTAAATATAATAGCCTTTTTAGAATATTACTAGATTCTTATAATATATAAGACTTATAATATATTATACTTTTTATACTTAAGAGATTTATATAGTATCTTGAAATCCTTATTTACTCCTAAAAACCTTCTACTTTTTAAAAGCCTTTTACCCCCTTATATAATTATACTAAATAAATAATATAGTATATAGTCTGAAAGTAAGTTGTTAAAAAGTGTCTCTTCTTATAATTAGAATAAAGTATTTAAACGGATATAAATAGAATGGTTATGTTTTATATAAATTACTTAAATTATATAGTAGCTAGTAGAATTATATAGAAATCTTAGTACTATATACATTCTTATATACTACTCTAGTAGTAGAGCTACTAGAGATATCTTTATATAATCTATATAATATACTGAATAAATAAAAAAGAGTAAAAAGCTTCCTAAAATAGGTCTTTAAATATTTAAATAAAAGGTATTAATAAAGTTATTATAATTTATTATATATTTAACTATTTTTATTAAGTATTAGTAAAAGTAATTAGTTAGCTCCTTCTAAAATCACTAGTAATCTAATCTTTTTATATACTATAAATAAATTATTTATTAATTTTTCACTTACTAGGTTTCTTTTTTTTCTTCTATATTAATATTTTTAATAATTACTTTCTTATTTTATAAATAATATATATCACTAATATAGATTCTATAAATTAGTTTTAAATATAATAATATATATTAGTTATAACTAATATTCTACCTATAGAATATACTCCTTAGATCTACTAAGAAAAATATTATTAAACCTAAGGATCTTCTTATTAAAATTAAGAAATAAGCTATTAATACTAATATTAATAAATATAATATTACTATTAACTTTATAGAGTACTTTATATCTACTTTAATTAGTAATCTAGTACTAGTTGTTGCTTATTATATTTCTAAATTAGAATAATTACTTCTTAACCTTAAACTTAAAAGTAATAGAATATTAACATATATACTTATTTTAGCTATATTTCATCTTTACTCGCTTGATATAAATAATAAATCTTAAACTCAAAATACTTTTATATATTCTTTTTAAGAAGCTTATTTCATTTAGTAACTTTTATTTAATTTCTTTCTTTTAAATAATTTAACTCTTATTCTTTCCTTTTATCTTCTTTTTCTATGAATATACCTTTTACTTTTAATAAATTTATCTAAGAATACTTTATATCTCAGATTTAAGCTTAGCTTAAATTTGTTAAGAAAAATCATCTTATGAATAACTTAAACTCCTAGTTTTAGTATAAAGATTAATTATTTTAATTTAAGTTGTTTGTTTAGTTATATCCCACGGAGTTCCCTAACTTATAAGAATATTTACTACTATTCTAGCTCTTAAACCTACTAAAATACCCAGGTTTAGTAGTATTATGAGTAAAAGAAGTATTTTAATAAAGATACTTATTACTACTATTAGTTCAAAATATCCTTATAATTATCTAAGGAAAATCTTTATCCTAAAACCTTTATTTAATAATAATAAAGATAATTTAACTAGTAACCCTAAAATAAAAGATCTAATATTTAAAGCTATTAATAATAAGAATAAGGAACCTGAAATTGTTATAGATAAAGTGGAAAGTAATAGGGAACATACTAAAGAAATAATTAAGTTTCCTAAAAAGTATTTAAAGATTATAATTAGTATAATAAGGAAGTCCTCTTAGATTAAGAATTAGGAAACCTTTTTAGAGATTAATAATCATAAATATTAACTTAAAACTACTTAATATTAGCTAGTACAACTTAGTAATAAGTTTAGTATTCTAAAGAAAACCCTAAATAAGTCTATTCTTTCTAAGAAAAATAGAATTACTAAGAAATATAAAGATGACTTACTCTAAATAAAAACTATTAGAAATTTATAGCTAGTCTAAACTATTCTATATATAGTATATTATTTAAGTTTTACTCTTTTTTAAACCTTTTATTTTTATACTATTAGTATTAGTAGTAGAGATTTGGTTTCTAATTATTACTACTAGTATAAAACTAGTTTAAGAATTATTTACTTATTAGTCTTAAACTAGATATATAAAGTATTCAAAAAATACTTAGAAGTCTTTTAGATTTTAGATACTAATAAAGTAAGTATTTTAGCCTGAGAATTTCTATTTAAATCTAATTTTTCTTAGTTAAGAAACAAGAAAATTAGTAATATAAGAAAGCTTATTTACTTTAAACTATAATTAAAATAATAGAGAAAATTCAAAACTATTTTTATTAAAAATAGAAGTATTTTAGACTTTGATACTAGAATACCTATAGTTAAATAACTTTCTCTAGTCTAAGTATCTTAATTTCCTATTATTTAAGTTCTTTAGTTTATTCTATTTATCTAGCTAGTTTTAGGTTATTACATTCCTAGACTTTTAATAATTATAACTAGTTTCCTAGTTAGTTGAAATCCTCTATCTTAGCTAGTTATAAAAAGGTTTAGAGCTTATAGTTTCGGTTATAATACTTTAGCTACTAGTTTTAGTTATCCTCTACTTTTTAAATAAGTTTAGGCTCCTATTTCTATTCTTTTTAGGGGTTATAACAAGTTTTGAATGCTTATATAAATTAATTTCTAGATATTCCATATGATATTTTATTTACCTATTCAGAGTTCTAAGTTCAAATAAGTAATACTTAACTAGATAAAAGCTTACCTAGAAAGCTTTATTCTCCGGAAATAATTAGACGAATTCTATTACTTTTTTACTTTTTGTATTATTACTACGAAAATCTTCTATTAGAAAAGAAGATTGTTCTAAATTACTTATATATATATTTAAATAAATAGGAAATCATCTTAAGTAACCTTTTCTATTATTTTAACTAGTCTTAAGAGTATTACTTAAAAGTCTATAGAACTAAGAAATATTCTAAACTATTTAAATTTTACTTAAATTAGATTCTTTATAAGTCTATCTATTAATATTATGTCTATCAATATATAGCCTATTCTAAAATTACTTTTTAAGTATTCCTAGTAAAGCTATATCTATTAAATATTTATATATTAAAGTCTAGTAAATAGGTATTTACTATCCGAGATTATAAATCTAATTATTTAATAATTATTAGAATGGATTCTCTAAATATCTCTAAAATTAAATTTACTATTTCAAACTATTCTCTTTAGTATTATAGCTTCTTTTAAAATATATTCTAAGCTTAGCAATTCTATCTTAGTTATTAATATTATAATAATACTCTATAAAGTAGTTTTCTATTAGATTAATCCTCTAAATAGAAAGATAATATAGTTATAATTTTAATCTTTAAGTTTCTTTATAATCTATCTTAAGTTATATTAAAAGTCTCTGATCTATCTAAAGTCATATACCTATCCGGGACCCTTTAAAAATAGTTATACCTAGTTATAAGCTCTTACCTTATTTACCCTATAGATACTACTAGTTCTAAGGAACTATTAAACAGAGAAAACCTCAAGTAGCAAACGTAGTTGGTTAATACGATAGCTAATAAGTATAGAAAATATAAAGGGAAAGTATAAACCTATATCTATTATAGTTACTTTTTAAAGATCGCAGTCACATAATACTAATACTAGCTAGCTAGTAACAACTATTATTAACTATTAACAATTACTAGCTATTAATAATTAATAGTAAGTATTAATAGCTAGTAATAGTTACTATAATTAGTTTATATAATCGGAAAGTATATAACTACTAGTTACGCTTACCCGCTATAGGATTCGAACCTACTACTCTTACTATAATAGTAAGAGCTAGCTAGACGTTGAATTACTATATCAAGTAAGTCTTTATAATCTATAAATAAAATATCTTATTAATACTTCTTAAACTTCTAAACTATAATACTAAGAATTTTATTTTATAGAAATACTAAATTTTACAGTTTATAATACTTTAG
This sequence comes from Colletotrichum trifolii, assembly GCA_004367215.1. Lineage (NCBI taxonomy): Eukaryota > Fungi > Ascomycota > Sordariomycetes > Glomerellales > Glomerellaceae > Colletotrichum > Colletotrichum trifolii. Next base: position 5,976 of record RYZW01000254.1, on the reverse strand, counting down.
TATACTTGAGAAGAATTTATAAAGTATTTCAAGAATAAAACATATATGAAGAAAATATCTAGTTATACTATAATAGAAATATAAAGAATTAAACTAACTTTTATCTAGTATTTATAAGTCTTTTTAAATATAACTTAATTAGTATTTATAATACAAGTTACTACTAGATATAGTATTATTAAAATTAAGCTATAATTAAGATTAAAATACTTAGTAATCTTAGTAATATATATATTATAAACTAAGAAAATCTTATAATACTTATAATGTATAATTATTTTAACCCCTAGGAAATATTTCATAAAACCCTTTTCCTTAAATTTATAAGTATACTTAATACTTTTAATAATCTCGAGAACTTCCCTTTCAGTTACTTTATAATATAAAAGAAATATATTATCTATATAAAATAGGATAAAGATATATAAACTCTTATTTTTAAATAAATAAAGCTTTTCTAGGTATAGCTAGAAGCTTAATAACTTAAAAGTAGTATAAAAAGTCTTATATTAAAGAAAATATATATTTCGAAATCTATAAAAATCATACTTAAATTCCAAATAATATTCTATAACTTTCAATCTATCTAATAACTTAATTATTATTAGAAATCTATTAAAATCCTTTATAGTACTAAGAAATATATTAATAGTATTGAACTAGAAAACTTCGAAGTTAAATTATATTATAACTATTATAAATACCTAAGAAGTTTAAATAATAAATATTATTATAGAGATAGTTTATAATAGATTAATTAGTTATATATCCCTTTATATATAAATCCTTATTTTATACTATTCTAGAAAACTATTTATATCTATTTTATAAATAGAAACTCACTTAAAAAGAAGAAGCTTAGATTTAATACTTTAGTAATCTATTTCTTACTCAGTATTGTTCTCTTTTGACTTTATAATTTTATATCTTATTATTTTAATAAAGGAGTTCTATAGTAGTTCTAGTAAATTAGTAATACTTTTCTATATTTTAATAGTATAACTAGTTAATTAAAATATATTCAAACTTTAGTAAGAAGACCTTTTCTTAAACTTTATATTTTGAAGAATAAAGAAAGCTGTTAAGATATTAAGATTATCCTTATCTAGCTTTTACTAATAATTAGGTAAAAGAATACTAGTAAAACTATCCTATTAATATTTTAAGAAATATAAAATACTACTATCTTATTTTTTTTATAAATATTGTATAGTTATTAATAAGAATCTCTAGTCTTAATTACTATTATTATCTATTCCTATATTATAAACTAGATTCCTAAATAATTACAAATCCTAACCTAAATAATTAAAATTTAAAACTATATTTTGATTTATTTTTAATTAGTTAAATAAGAATTTAAAAATAATTATCTCTATTTTTAATCAAAGTAAATATTCTTTCTTAGTTAACTAGATCCCTAATTTTAAGGATACTATCTAATTTTCTCGTTATTAATATATTTCTGAAATTCTAATTTTTATTAGGATCTTTGTATCTAATTATTATTAATTAGGAATCTTAAGTAGTTTTATTAGTTTAGGTATTAGTCAAAGTAGAATAGAATTTCTCTTGTTAATTTTTAAAACTAATTCTAAACTTAATCTAATATCTTAAGTTATTTCTAGTATCAATAAAGTAACTGATAAGAAAGAAATCCTTTTATTAAATACTCTTATTATTCTTAAATCTCTAAGTATTTTAAGAATAAAATCTTCTTTTCCTTTGATAATTAACTTAATTAGTAGTTTTATAATTTCTTTCATAAGTATTTTATATAAATCTTACTTTACAAAAATCTTATTTTATTAGATTTAATATTTTAAATAATAATAATTTCATAAAAAATAAAACTTTAAATCTTATAAAAACTATAAATATATAGAATATTATTTACTAGATATCTAATATATTGTTTTAGTTTAATATTAAATAATCGTTTTAAAATATCTTATTTATAATATTTCCTAAATAAGTATACTTCATATTTATAAATATAAATCTATTTCTAGTAATGTTATAAATCTTAATAAAAGTTTAGAGTATATTCTAGTACTTACTAATAAAATTATTATCTATATTAAGTTTCTTTAACTTTATATCATACTTTCTAATTATTTTAAATATTTAGAGATATATTATATAATATAACTTTTATTTAAATTAATTCTATTTTTAGTTTAAATAGTAGTTTTATAGTTTCTTATATTTTTATCTTTTGAATAATTAGTTCTATTCTAGTATATTTATTTATCTTAACTAGTTTTTAAATATAAAAAACAAATAACATAAAATTGAGTTTATTTTATTATTTATTTCTAATAACTAGCTTTTCTATTAATTACTATTATAAGAAAAGCTAATAGCCTGCTCTCTACTATAACTATTAGTAGATATACTACACCCTAAAGTATAACTTTAGCCCTCCTACTCCCCCACTAACTACTATAACTAGCCCCTAGTTAATCTAAGGCTAAACTCTTCATAGCTATAATAGCTAGTATACCTACCCCGTATTAACTTTTTCATAGAAAATAAATAACTAATAACTCCTTCTACGATAACCTTATATCCTTATACTTTTATATTTTTATAACTATATATAATTTAAATATCTTAAGATATTTAATTACTACTAATTATAAGTACTCTATTCGAATATTTATTAGAACCTCGATATCTATAACCTTAATATCCCTACTAAGCTTTATTTACCCCTAAGACGAGACTTTATACTACTATTATAAAAGTTCTCTACTACTAATATAAACTAACTTATAATTTCTATATAAGCGTAGTAGGACTCGGCCTATTCTTATTAGCGAATAATCTTAATATATTAATTATAGCTAACTTATAAATAATACTTATATAGATATAAATACTCCTAGTATAGCTAGATAGCTT